>WEIS01015112.1:369-11522 GCA_013389965.1 Todus mexicanus | reverse complement strand
TAATTGTTGGTCCAGAGACACTTATCCCTAATTCCCATTGTGCTTTCAGAGCCAGCATACCAGCCCTGTGCACCCTTACAGAGCACTCCAAGTATTGGAATGCAAATCTGCACATCAAGTATCAGGGTTTGGGTAGCCAATATTCTCACAATAAGCAACATTATCAATTAGAACAAGGCTCTCCAGACCAGGTCAGCAGCCATGGAGCCCATGGGAGTTNGCCAGGGACTCAGGTACATGAATCAGAGAATAAAATGCTCAAGGCAAGCAAGACAGGCTGTTTTATCACTTAGACTAAAAATCAAACATTTAATAGACTGAGGTTAAATTTTGCTTTAGGGGCATGAAAGATTACTGTTTGGATTTGAATTGAGTTTGTGGAAAATACTCTAGTTTGCATCCTAAGCACCAAAATGCATTGCTGCAGACAACACTCAATTAAGGGAAGAGGACTGTGTGAAAATCAGCACTTCCACATTCAGCAAGTTCTCTCGAACTGGGACTCTATACTCACAACGGCGAGAGAGGTGACACTTGGGACACCTTAGCAACAATACCTAATGGAAACAAATGATTCATACTCTGAACCAGACTCCTATGTGCTTATTTAAGGAAGAAAGGGAGATGTAATTACTGTGAATTTAGGTCTTTAGCTCTGTAGCTATTTTATTTTATTTTATTTTGCTTTGGGATAAAGACAGAAGGATCAACAGCAAAATGGCTTTGTTAAATTCAGACTAACAGTTGAAGTAAGTCAGTTCATAAACTACATAGACCCACACTGGGTGCATTTGAAAGGCGTTAGTGGAGGACTGAAAAACTATTTTTCACAAAAACAAAATAATTTCTAGATTAATAGGGAAATAATCAATTTGAGAACTACAATTCTACTTCCACTGCTCCTTTTCATATCACACCCTTTCAAAAGAGAAATTAAAAACTGGAACAAATCAGTTCGCACCATATACACATATATTTATATAGCAAAATCGAATTTTAAAATGACCAGACTGAACTAGGTGGAAATACAAAAATATAAACACCAATGCTTTGTATCAGAAAACAACACAGGAAATTAATAACGTAAGGGGTTTACCATCCTATCTGACAAAAGAAGAAACAGATGTTACAATGAACTCTTCTGGTAACTTTACAGCATGTAGATTGGTTTCTTCAACTACTAAGATGCAACCACTTCAAGCAAAAGCAGGGTGCAGTTGCTTGGTTTGTCCCACATACAGCCCACTTTGCTGTTACTGCTGCTGACTCACTATCTAGATCATACATTGGAGTTGTTTATAACTTAGAGCTGGGAAGCACCATTAGTGATGTAAGTTTTCTTGACCTAGGGTTCTAAGGGAAGGTTTTGCCACATCCTTCACAGCCCTGTCTTAGTGGTGTGGCACTGTGATTTGAAAACAATAAAGTAAAAATGAATGTAGCAGAAATATTGTTACATTTCAGTGGGATCTACAAAGTAAGTCACAACTAAGTTGAGAGTATTTTAGGTTTTAACTGTCAGAAATTACTCCAGGACCAAAAAGTCTTTGCTCTGAGCCTAAAGTTGTAGTCCTAGAAGTCTGATTGCCTGCACTTGAGAACACAGAGTCAGGCTGTTCGCTCAGAAGTGCCAAACGTCCAGCCTCTGGTGATGTGCTGATGCCCTTACAAACCATCTATTGTACTTTCTACTGTTTACAAACATAGCACATTGAACCAGCCAGCTTTAAACCTGTGCAGAGAAAGACTGATAAACAGTATTACTAAATTGTGCTCCAGTATTTGAGACTCTGAATGAAGAGCTACCAATTAAAGTCCTGCTAACAATAACAGTTTGGTTACCTGCAGTTAGTCATAGTTCAGATTTTGATTTCTTCTCCATTTCCTAGATAAAATATTCTGCACTAGGCCAATGAGTGGAGATTGCAGGTCTGCTCTCACAGCCCACTTGCATGACAAAGGGAACACCAGTCCTGGAAAATGCTTTTGTCCCTTCTGTCTTCCATATGCAGGTAGCACAAATAATCTGCAGAAGTGGACAAGTTCAAACTGAGCACAGTAGTGCTACACCTGGCAGCAAGGATGTGGAACACCACCCCTAGAAAGCACCAAGGTGCAAAGAATTGCTGCATTCCTTCCTCACCACAGTTTCCTTCCATAATTTTTTTTTGTACCAAAGATGTGAATGCTAACCAGTAAATTCAGCTATATGTTTTTCTAACTCTCTAGGCCTCCTTTACCACCAAATTCATTCAGAGATGGCTGTTAAAATCTCTGCTGCAGCTGTTATGTCTTCTCTAGGCTCCGTCTTAATGCCTGTGTACACTGCAAGTCATGCCGAAGGTATTTTGAGTCATTGTTTATTTTACCAGCTATCACAACCTTTTAAGGAGCAAGATGGGTTAAATAAATAATGTAACGAGCTACTACCAAGGCTTTTCCTCTCCTCCACCCCCAGTCTGCAGAATAGTGATTGCTGCAAATTAACTGTAATAAAAAGAAAAGGGGTGGGTGCTAGGGGGAGGGAAAGAGGAGCAAAACATTAAAAAAAAAAAAAAAGCAACTTGGAGCTTCAGAAAGGTCATTTCTCAAAAGGCTATTGACATTGGTGAGGAAAGAAAACACATCAATGTTCTAAAGAGGTTAAATAAATATTTTCTAGACGAATATTAGGTATCCATTAATGTCTCTCTGTGTAGTCCACCCTACTACCTATCCTTTAGTTATCCCATTACAAAAATAAGAGCAAGACAGAGAAAGAGAAGATACTTTCCCTTTAATTTGCTTTGCACTCTGATGGTTGAAGACAAGTTAAAAAAAAAAACCCAACACTTTTCTGGCTCTTTTGAATGAATGGTCAAAGGTACCTTTGCGGCTCCTTCACAGGGTGAACTAATCTGTGACAACTGTAGCTAATCTGATAAGAGGGCCCGCATGTGTGCTAATGTGCTAATATGAGGGGATTCAGAGCAGCCAACGGTCAGGGGAAAAAAAAAAAACCCGCTTCCTAAATGGACCCTCATATGCAATAGCCCTGGCAACATATGCGCATTTTAACACCCGCTTAACAGGGGGACAATGGGGTGGCCTTTGTTGTGCAACACAGAGGAGCGATTCTCATGGTGGGAATTTCTGCCTCACAGGCGACATTCTTTCAGATGTGATGCAAGGGTCTGGTGGCCTGGACACGGCTCGGAGCCGGTGCTGCACCCACTGCTAGGTTTGGCAGAAAGGTTATGTGTACATGTGCAAAATGAAAGCCCCTCCACTTACTCCATCGCTGAAAGACTGAAAACCTGCGTAATGCCTGCATGTGTGGGAGGGAGAGAGGCAGAGAAAGGGAGGAATTGGCTTGAACATGTTGGACCAGGGCTCTAGCCATGATAAAATCAGCTTGTAGACTACAGTGCTTTATCTAACAGAGTTTTAATTAGGTTGTCATCAGATTGTAATGTTGTGGTGTGCTTTATTTTATATATTGTCCCTGGAGGAAAATTCTTAAGTGCTCTACTGGAAAGACTAAATGACATCTCCTTGCCCCCTTGATTATTTTACTGCACCTTCAGGAAAATTTGTCTGAGAGAGGCTAGGCAACTTACTTTTGGTGCAGACCATGCAATAGAGAAGAAGACTTCACAGACGTTGAAACTTCAAGATAATTCAACATTGGTCATGGTTCTGGTGCGTCTTCTGGACACAAATGTGCCCTGAAGACTGCTCTGGACCTTGGCGAGTTCCTAATGCTCCTCTGTCTTCAGGTGTTCACTGACTGCCTCCTGTGAGTGGGGATTGCGCTCAAGAGTGTCTCTTTGTCCAGTTGGTACTCAGCACCTTTACAGTATGGCTGGTGTCAAAACAGCACAGTTACAGAGAGCTTGACAAAAGCACATGGACAATGGGTTCAAACTGAGATACAGAGAATTCCATTTAAACATAAGGAAAACACGTTTTTTACCATGAGGGCGACCAAACCCTGGAGCAAGTTGCTTAGAGAGGTTGTGGAGTCTCCACTGTGTGGAGATACTCAAAACCCAACTGGGCAATGTCTTATGCAAGCTGCTCTAGCTGACCATACCTGAGCAAGGGACTCGGTCAGGTGATCTGCAGAAGGGTCTTGCAACCTCAGCCATTCTGTCATTCTGTCCCTCCAGGAGGTCAGCAATTTCCCCATGCACAAACCTCTTTCAGAGTTATTTCATTTGGCTGACAACACAATGACAATGGCAAAGGGAAAGCAACACCAATATTAGCTCTTTTATCTCAAACAACAGTCCTGTTTTATCACGTGGAAAAAACAAAAAAAAAGAACATCTAAGCTGCAAATATAGCCTCAGAAAAGTGCTCACCTGGCACAAGTCAGATTCAGAGCAGTTCAGTCTGAGACACAGATCAAACTTGGCCAAGTGTTCTTATAAGACCATGACCCCAGTTTTAAAGCTGCAGTCTTTTTAGCTCTCCTCCATTTAAAACATACGCCTACATCACCCATAGAGAAGGTGCAGAGCTGAAAAAAAAAAAGTGAGATTCATCAAATACTGTGTAGTGTTTGGGCTACTTGTAAAACAGTATTATTCTAGCTACTTGACTTCTTTTTCCCAGGTCTCTGAAAGTGTTCGTGAGCAAGAATAACTTCTGTAAATGTTTCTAAATATGTAAATGGAGAAATCTTATTTATTCCTTTCTACTTGGTTGCATTCTGTGATACTATTTTATGTTTGAGTTTTGAACGCATAACAATTGACCCCTACTGAATTGTGACGACATTTCCTCTCAGAGGAAGTCCTGAGGGAAGGAAGGTCCCGCATAAACAAACTTCCACTCAGTACAATAGAGTAGCCCATAAATGTGACCATTTTTTCAGGGCATGGGTGAGGCTGACACTCTCTTCCTGCTCATGCAGTCCAAGGCTTATCGCAGTCCTGTTTCCCTGTAATTTAAATGTTTGCAAAGCTTCTAGTTCATTCGTATTTTTCCCCAAACAGTGCAGATGTATCCCATTTTCCTGTTGCTGTGGAACACAGCCACAATTTCCAACAGTGTTACATAAATGACCATCTGTGGTTAAAAAAAAAAAATGCTGATGCACAAGATTGCAGTGTGAGAATTTTAGCTAGCTAGCAAAATTTATGCTATTAATACTTTTGACACTTCCTGACAGTAAAGGCAAAATGCAGCATTCCCTCTGTTTTAGTGTACTGTAACTATATGACAGGCAGAGGCTGTTGCTGCATGGAGGGAAGAATCTCCAGGGAAAAGTTAAATAAAACCTAATTACCTATGCCTAGCTTTCCTTAAGCTTTCCAGGATAGTAAAGGCAGACTAAACTAATGAAAAGTTATTGTGTTAATCATTAAAGGGTTATCTAATTTCATGAAAATGAAGAAAAATACTAAGGTTTCATCTGCAGAGTCTTGGTATCTTTGCATTTGCTGGCTCCCCAAATCAGCAGTGCTGGAAACACCGAAATACATCACACAGATCTCTGCAACTAGCACGACAGTTGTCACAGTAGATGGTGGCAGTAGAGAATTGCCAGTATTCGGCTGGATGTGGATCAGAGGAAATAAAGATCTCAGTGACTTTTGCTGATACTTGGGGCAGTTCCAAGTGCTAGAGGGGCACAAAGGCTGTTTCTTTTTCTGATTTCCCCAAGACTGACACTTGCTGTCTTGTCCTCTTCAAAATGCTGCTGTAGCAATCTTTCCTTTTCCCTGCCTCTGACTTCTCATCCTGTGGTCATTCATCTCTCATAGTGAGCCTCTCTTCTTTTCTTAGGAGTCACGGTCCAGACAGGTCTGGCTACCTGCTGGATCCAGATCAGATTTCACTTTTCCTGACCTTCCTGATTTCTTTTAAGTTCTCCTACTTCAGTTCAAAGTTCTCCTCAGTTCACTTTGCTATTCTGAAACCCAAAAAACCGCAGTGACACATATTAAACCTTTCCAGGACATCTGATTAAAAGTGGAACAGTATGTATCTTCTCAGGATCTTTTTTTCCTTTTTTTAGCAAATGTTGAACTATTACGTTTGAAATTTACATCAAAAAAGCAGGCAGATATACATCATGTAAAATTCCAAATAGGTAAAGTTTGAGAAGCCTTTACATCAGGCAGCTGTAATAACTGGGGCTGATAGGGACACACAGTCATACATACACATGCAGCCTTCTGATAATTGTGCCTGACGTGCATTAGCAAAATAAGCATATTCATGCACCAGCAAGCAAACCTGTGTACAAAACAGAACTACGAATATTGCATGTACCTGCATGTACTGTGTTGTTGGCTTTCTCAAAAGTGCACTTTGCGAGTATGCTTATTTTTCTGCTCTTACAAAACATGTTGAAAGTATTTGTACTCATTCAAATGTAACTTCTGAGTCCTTTTACCTGTAGTACTTGAAGACTTATGAAACAGTTTTCAGCCTTTTGATAGGAAATTATTCTGTTGTTGCTTTCTACAGATTTCTATGAAATGTGATTTTCTTCATTCATAAATAGCAGCAAAGGGTGGATATGTCCATTAATAATATATTATAAATAATAATAACAGACAAACAGTACAAGGTGGAGAGGAACTTGCTCTAGAGTTACTGAATAAAAACAATGAGGCTTTCTCACTGAGAATCTCTTCTTTCTCTGTTCTTTAACCTTTTTTTCTGTAGACGAGAAACTTTTGGTTTGTGGTCCATGGAAAAGAATATGAATGAAAAATAAATAATTCTTACAAACAAATATGCTCACACAAAAGCAATATGAGTTCTTGACATTTTAAACGTATCTCCTCTTTGTGAAGCTAGGCCAGATTTCCTTTTAATTTTACAAAAGTGATTATGCAAGTTTCTCCAGTTTTCTCAATAGTCACTGCTAGCTGCTTGTCATAACCTTAAGAGACCCTGAGAAATCAAAGCACCTACAAAACCTCTGCTTTGGGATTATTTTGAGTAAAATGAAATATCCTTAGTATGCACTTCTGGAAAAACAATGAATATAAATGTCACATTCAGCTATTCGCTTTTAGTTTAGAATACATGTTTTTCTGCCAAAGGACTATACATGGTATATAATCCTTAGCTCCTTCAGGATTTTAATCTGCCATGAAGCATATGGTAAAAAGGTAAGTGTTCTGTGGAATCGTTAACTTGCCTAAAGCAATGTGGATGTTCTTTATTTCTTTCTTGAAAGACAAAGAGCATCTGAAAGTTGTTAACAGCCCAAACCCTATAGTTTGCTGAGGCAGCAAAAAATGAACCTGGAAATGTCCCTGCAGGGCTGAGTTTTATGTTAATTAGTCAATTCCCAGGGCAGTGCTTGTATTGACAAGAGTATGTTATTGTTCTGTTTCCTCAGTTAGTACTAAGAACGCAAGAGCACAACATATAAATACATTTATTTATCATCACCAAAAGCATCAGGGAGATTGTGTTATATCAAAGCTACAGTGGACAGAAAAATTGCAGAAACCCCAATTCTGATCTGATTCCAGTGAGAGAACAGAATTGTCCTTTTAATGTAATGCCACTCATTGTCAAGGGATTTCTTTCAGAATATAAAAGCCTTAGGTCAAATTTTACCTTGTAAAAAGCCCATTCAGTGGCAGCCATGAAGAATGGGGCTTTTAGAATAACTGGGCTCAACCAGCTCCTGGTGTTGAGGAGGAGCAAGACAAAACCACCAGAAAGCAGTCCAGAAGAAAATTAGTTGAGGATTGGCTTTCTTCTAAGTTATGGAGTGGCTCAGTCTGGAGGACACTACACTGCTGCTCGTCTCATCTCTACCAAGCTGGATGGTAGGTTGCAAAGCAGCGTTCTACCAAGGGCATCCAAGCTATGGAGAAGCAAAAGCCTGGTAAGGCAGCAGCCCCTTTATGTTTCCCTATCCAGACTCAGTGTGACTGGCTCCTGGAATCATACTCTTATATGGGATTTTATACCCACAGAAGAGGACCTGCAGGAGACAGCATGAGCTCTTTATAGTACTGTCCACTGCAGTATTGTTTAGCTCTCTCTGTATCCATTTGTTGCTGTGATCAACTCACATGCTGAACAAAGTTAGGGGAAATGGAGGAGAAATGAGAAACTACAAAAATAATGTTTCGGGGTAAACCAGTTGAAAACAGAGAGACTTCATTGAAAAAAGTGACTTTTGGATAAGAGTTAACAGAGGCCTCCTTTCTGTTAAACCTTTAGCTTGTTAAAATGTCCAGAAGCACCCTTCAGCTCTGAGGATGAATTAGTATGCTCTGAACTCACGCAACCAGCCATCCTCTTTGTATCANAAGGTGCAGCCTTTACTTTTCTGCACCCCCTCCATGTGGTACACAAAATCTAGCAGTGACCTTGGTTTGCATACCAATCCTTAGTACCAATTATAAACATGGAGCATTATCACTGCTAGAAGCAGACTCTCTGCAAAAACATGCTGCTAACTTCAGGCAGACTTAGCTGAAAAATAAAAATCATAGAACAGAACTGTTCTGTTCTAACCCAAGCCAGGACACACAGTCATGCTACTTCTTGGGAAGAGCGTTAGGTCCACAACAGTCATCCAAACAATACTTGTGCGTTAATTGGGAGAAACTGGTCAGCCCAGGGCAAAATTGGGCCAAACAAAGTGCAAAGAAGGAAACAGACAGTGTGACTGTGCTCAAATCTGTCAATCTACCATGATAAACAGAGCCTTTGAAGGAGCATAAAGAGATACGTTTCAGTCTGTCCATGTCTTATATCCAGGAACTGTTCAAGAAGGGGCCTGATTCAAAGCACATCGAAATTGTTTGCAGTATTCCCAGTGGTTTCAATGGGCTTTGCAGTCTAGTCTTTAACATTTGACAATAATCAGTATTTTCCCTTGAACATACCACTTAAATGCACAGAAATCTAAATAAAAAAGTGTTCTCATAATTTTGAAATCCTCATCTGGATCTGTTTCTGATTTAAGAAAAAAAATTAGATTCATTCTTATTTTTCTCAAATGAGTACATACATCTTTGGTTTGAATAATAGAAAGCAGAAAAAGATTTTTGAGGTGATATTTCCAGTGATGAATTCAAAAATTTTAGAAGGGGGAAGCATGAAAGAATGGAGTGGGAGGTTTTTTAAGATAAAATGACAGTTAAACTAGTTTGAATGATAATTGTGCTAACATTTCTTTTCAGTTAGAGATTTTCCAATATACGTACTTTCAGCTTGGGTGCAATATTTAAGGTTTGTTATAAAACTCTTGTTTGGAGCTTATTACATAGCACAAACCCTAGCTGTGTAGCCTGACTTGTTGGTATTTCTTTTCTGCATGCTAAACAATGAAAAGCCACTTCCCATAGAACTGTGACGTACAATATTTTCGTAATCTTAATATAATTTTCTTTCAACCACAGACTTTGTGTGTCCTCGTGCTTTTCTGGGATAAAATTTTCAGAGGAAAAAAATCCCTAAAAAAGTAATTAATCATCTGGTTCTGGTTACACAAATGGCCCAATTCTATGACCTTCAAACCTCCCTCCCCCTCAAAGAAAGCAGTAAGAATGTAAAGCACTGAGAGACAGATTTCCAGAGGTATTGAGATTCTGACTCCCGCTGACTGTTAAAACAATCTCATCCTCAAACTTCACAGAATATGTGCTGCACCATACAGCAGTGGGCCCTTAGCTTCATCCTGCATTTTGAACTCTTCTTATCAATAGATGCTTTACTTGTAATTAAAACTTTCAGGTATAGTTTGAAAACTCCCGATTACCAGATTAAAATCTGCAAATCAATGTTTACCAAGGACTTTTTGAGAGCTGTACACCTTGCTTATGAACATAAATTCAACAGACATGTAATACATGGCATTTTGTACACAACTGATTTTCCGATTTGACTAAAGCCAGTGATCATTTTCACACAACCTTCATCTGTTACACAAATTCTCACTTCAATAGGTTGTTGATGGACATCACTAATGCACTAGTATAGTGGAGTTGCTAACTTTGCATTAGATGACCGTTTGCAAAACACCACCAGGCAATACTGTTCACCAGGAAGGAGCTGAGGACAACTTCTGGGAGTGATTTACTCACCAGTGATGACAATAATTCTACCAGGCCCATATTTGGTCCCAGCAAGGTGAAGCTTTCAGTCCAGCTCCACAGGGAGCATTCAGACAATATGAAGGCAGCCTGCAGCCATTACCAACCACAGCCTTGGCATGGAAGCCAGGCTTAACTTCTGGTAACCCAAATTGCTTACTTTCCAAGAGCAGTAATATGAAAAATTATTTCCTTTTCCCACAAAAAATACTGCTCACATCTAAACACTGAGTATTTTGCATAAGAGATATTTTCAAGCAGTCCTGCTCCCTGTGTACCCTACTTCCAGACAGCTACTGAAGGAGACATGAAATTCAATTCAGCAGGTTCTCAGGGAACTTCAAGATTTTGTGAATTATTATTTTGCAGAAGAAGAACAAGCAATCATCATCAGTGTGGTGCTACATTAAAAAGTGCAGGGTTGTAATTATTTCTGTTGGAATTAAACATCAAAGTGTTGTGGAAAAAAGAATTGAGTTGATGTGCCTGTTTGCATTTTTTGGGGGAAATCAAATACTTTAAGAATCTGCTTTCCATAAATTCCAATCAAAATCAAGGAAGGCCTCATACACCAAATTAACAGTTCCTGGCCCAAGAAGTTTTAAAAGAGAAAAAATTTCTACACTAGAAGACCAGTCTATATTTCTTAGACTAGTTTAAATCAGCCTCAAGTAAGTATTTCTGGTCACCATTTGCTCAACAAGGAATCAAAATCTAGGTGGTGTATGCCACATACTCAAGGAACACATGGGAATTGAATGGCAGGAGCAAGAGTCAAACTTAGATCTTCTATGTCTCAAATTAGTTCCTTAACTACAAGACCATGTTTCAAATGCCAACTAAGTGCTATAAACTAACTGATCGTTCCTCTAAATAACTGTTCAATTTGCAGTAAAAGGTTTTAAAAATTCATTAATGGTTATGGTATAAAGAAGTCCCTTTAAATCTCATTACCACTGTGTAAATCCTGCACATTTACTTGGTTCTGTGCATGAGAGACACAGGATGCATGAAAGCAGAATTGAAACCATCAGTTTTATAATTGTGTATTGTGTAACACATTCCTTTTCTTCCTCTTCTTTTTTT
>WEIS01015111.1:0-17038 GCA_013389965.1 Todus mexicanus | reverse complement strand
CCCAACAACTGTTGTGAGCTCTAACAGAGCTGAGTTTAGCTCAGTTCCTCCAACATCACTATTGACTCTAAAGAACTTTTTGAGGAAGATAATTAACACTACCAGGAAGCATGAGAGAACAATTAAACCATATGTAGCATATTTTGATTCAGAGCATTTCACAATAAATCGTTTAATTTTACTAAGATTTAACTACTGCATATTTATTTACCTTTTACAGTATTATTATTTCTTTAAAAAAGAACTGTGAAAAAATATATAGCCATAGAATACATAAAACTGCACACACATCCCCCAGGAAGAAAGGAACTGAACCCACAGGATGTCTAACCAACCTGTGGAGTCTGAGCTGAGCTATTTATAAGGATCTCCCATAAAACCCAAGTGAACACCAAGACAGGTTTGAGCAGCACATCTCACAAGCCAGTTTTTGAAAGCTGATAGAGCATTACGATAGGACAGATGTAACCTGTAGAAAACAAAGAGCTGGAAATATGTATTCCTTCTGAACAGAAAGTGCTTGGATAAACTCAGCCATGTTTCTTCTCACCCAACATGCTCAGCACCTTGTAGCAAAGCGATGCTGGGGTCCACAATAACAATATTCAGCTAAGAATCCTTCAACATGATTGATTAAAGAAAAAAACCCCACCTGTCAGATTTCTCAAATTAGGATTAGACTGTCATAAATGTTCATGAATCGACATAATCAATCACAGCTAACACTTTTTCCTGCAATCCCTAACCTGTCTAGGTTTTTTCCACCATTTTTCTCACATAGGCAAATTCCTCATACTCATTCTTTGTTGCAGTCATGGGCCAGGGTACAAAATCCGGGCAGGATCACAGCCCCACGGCTCCCTCCCCCTACCCAGCAGATTGTGAAATGTTTATGACCTGGCTCTTATGGCTCTAGAGGTGCTGAATGGCCTTTTCCCCCCTCCAAGTCTCAGCTCCTGATGGGCAGCTACAGACCAACTTTTAGCCGGTTTGGTCCATAGTTGTGGATTTTATTGCCCAGTTTGTCTCTTCAGCTCACATTTGCAAGCTCCAGAGTAGATTTTTCCCTGGGTAACACTCTGCAGCTCAAAGAACTCTTCTTGTTTTTATTACATCCTTAGTGATTAAAGGGATATTTAAACCTCACAATGCTCCCTGCTGTGAATATAAAAGCCTAGCATCATTCTGAATAGATGTGCTTAGAAAAATAAATTTAAAAATTAGCCCTACTATAGTGGACAAATGCTTCTAAATTGTTAAGAACATCAGGCACTTGAATGATTCAAATACAGTGGTTGCAATTCCATGAGAAACCAAAGGATGATGCATGGCTTGAGCTATCCAAACACTCATACAGACAAGTTCCACTTGGACTGAGGATGACAGAGGTGTGTGATGACTGTATTATACTGAAAACACTGGATTTCATCTATTTAGGCGTAAATGACTTATATTTCTTCTCCTCTCTAACCTAGTGATCACTAACACACACGTAATAACTATCATTCTTAACAAAAAAACCCCCACAATCTTTGCTTTTGTGATGGCAAACTGTTTTTAAATGACTGGTGCTTTACAGCCTCATGTATGCTTGCCAACCAAATGTAAATACAAAGAATAGAAGGTAAATTCAACAGAAATACTTAAATTCTGCCACAAAGAGTGCTGGGGAGCCTGCAAGACAAAATCGAAGTTGTATTTGACCACGGGTATTCCCTGTGAGCACACATTAGATGGTTATCAATAATGAGGTCACTGGTTTTGTCACCCCCTAACACCCCAGTTAGTGGTTTAAGCTTCTACAGGGAGCTACTGCTGAGGTCAGATTTGGTGAGAGTTCAGTCTGCCTGCAAGACAGGTTTGGACAGACTGCCAAGGAGCTCCCAGCACTCCTCGTCCTCCTCACTGCTAGCTGCCTTCACTGCTTGGTGCTGCTCAGGTTTTTCCTCTTAATACAACGTTAAAAACCAAATCAGCCACCTGATGACAGCGTGCAAGGAATGCTCACGCTTGTGCATTTACTACAACATGTGCCTCGTGCCCCATCCTGAACTTCGACTGATACTTTTCTTGTGACTGAGGCATTTAAGAAGGAGCTTTCCTGTTTGGATTCTCTGTCATCTCCTATTCTGTTAACTCACACTGCAGCCATTCCCTCAGACTGAGCATTTTTAAGAAAATCACAGGACCTAAACTCATCTGTGTGGCTATCTGAGACCAGAGGACTGGGTTAAAAAAGCACTTACTAGAAGGTGAAAACATGCAGCAAGATCAAGCAAGTCTTTAGATACGTTTCACATACACTTGCTAAGAAATGGTTATGACAGGACACTTCAGCATTTAATTTTCCTGCCTCTCCACGATGTTCCTGCCACATGAATTCTGGGTGATCAACAGTCAACCTGAAGGAATCTCAGAAGAAGAAATGTTGAGAATACTCCTGCATTCTAGGGAATATCCCACTGCAATGGTCTAAGGCTTCAAAGGCTTCTACTGGACAAAGCTGTGGCAAAATTCCACTGCAGAATTCCAGGGGTTTTGTTATATCTTAAGTAGGAAAATGATTAACTATACTCACTGTGTATATAATCAGATAAATTAAATTGTATATGCTCTAACTTAACAGTAACTTCTGCCCATCTCTCTCTTCCTGCCCATGCACATTTTGCATTGAGAGATGTTCCTTTGTCGTATGCAAAGTCAGCGATGGATGGAGTGAAAAAAGAGGAGATTAAAAAGTCACCTTGGAATTGTGACAAGGTTATCGCAGCGGTAAAAATCACTTCTAGGAAGGTGAAAGCAGCTATCGTGCTCCAGGGTAAGGTGTTGGCATCCCTGATGGTCAGCACCACATGGAACCTGGGCTGGTGTTCGTGCACTAAGTGCAAAATAATCTGGGGCCAAAGACAACATAAGCAATCAGGAGGACTGGACAACGGCATCAAACCTGCCTTCATCCCTGCAGACAGCTGTGGGGTTGGAGAAGTCGCCAGTGTTCTACCTCGTTTTCAAATAAGTGCTCATGGCCCAGAGGGAGCCAACCAGATATAAAGAGCATTTGTGCTCTACAGGACAGAGTGGAGAAGTTATGATGACAGTTTGGGAGGACTGGTTTACGTTATCAGAAACCTGCGGCAAAAATCTGAAATCTAAGCTGATTCATGGTCCCCCATTGTGTCTTTCTGAGCTCTTTGTCTTGTATTTCCTCTCTAGGTCCTTCTCTTCCCTTTGCATCATATTGACAAGCAGTTGCTCAAGGGAGGAATTGCTCACTCCTGCAGTTCCTCACCCCCTCTCCAGATATTTCCCTAAGAGCTGCTTAGTATCACTTCATTTTTTCTTTTGAACACAGCGATGTTCAGCCACATCCTCCTCTGAAAAATGTAGCAATATTAAGGAGGCTACAATACGGAAATAGTTGACGTAGTTTTCTGCAGTAAGTGCAACAAGTCATTTCCAACGAGGTAACAAAAGCAGCCAAATATAACCCCAGGATGCATATGTGAAAATAGCATATAGCCAAGCAGGGAAGCAGCAGGGCTGCTTTCTGTTAGTCTGCTGTAAAGCAAACTGATAAAGCTATATGTAATTCTTATCACATCATTATGAAAGCTACCGGGGAACTGGGGGGAGACTGGATGAACTACCACCAGAAAAGAAGAGTTGGTAAGTAAAGCTGTATTAACTGATAACTCTGTGCACACTGAAGAAATGAAGATGTCTGCAGGGTGTAAACATAGAAATGATAGAGGAATTAATATGCTACAAAGGGATATAATTATCATCATTAGCAGGGATGAAAATGAGAGAGAAGCAATTTGAGTATCCAGGAAAAAACACCCTGACAGTGCAAGGGCAGCCTGCTCACGTAACAACAGGCAAAGCTCTTATTGTATTAGACTTCTAAATGATTTTTCCACAAACCAGTGGTATTGCAGACAACAATTCTGCCTTCACAGGAGCAGCAAAGAAGGCTCTGAGATACCTGCTCATCTTTATTCCTATGATTTTTTTAACAAATACTAAAAGAATTTTGGGAAGAAAAAAGAACATGCATTTTACTGGCATATGGACAGATGCTTCCCAGTGCCATGTAACCAGGCATTATTTATGGACTGTGGATTAGAGCACTATACAACTGACACAGATCCAAGCAGAAGGAAATGCCCAGGCTTCTTTTACATCAACACAGAATCATAGATTCTGTTCTATAGATTTTCCATCATCACACTGCTTCAGAGCTTTACTGGTGATCTTACTTCTCTGGAAGGAGATAGGTTCATTCTTCCAGTGACTCCTAAAATGTAGGGAAAGGGAGGACTGTCCCAGCTCTTCCAGAAGATCTTCAGAAATGGAAATAGGCCCTTAACAGAGCTGTCATTTCAATGTATTTGCCAAGAAGAGGTCATCTTAAATAAATCTCAACATACTTGCGCACTCACTCCATGCTTAGCCAAACAATGTAACAAATTTTCTTCAGCAAATAAATCAGAATTCAGCAAAAATAAACCCAGCAATATCAAACTTCTGCCACCCGCCCCCTTCCCCCCATATCGTCCTACACCAGGCGAAATAAAATACTAAATCTACATCAGCATTTTGCCAGTGAAGAAATATTCTCAAAACAACAGCATCACAGCAGTAATGTCTTCTGCTTTAGAAATGTGTTACCTTGATGTTTATATAGCCACAGGAGACCATTCAACAATGGCAATGTGTTAATTCCATTGACATTATCGCTCAAATTCAGTCACAGGGGTCGGCGAATTCTTTTTTTACATGTCTCTTTCATCTAAAAGAGACTAAGGCAGGACATAATGGATGGTTAGTAACATATTGTTAAATGGTTACAAGGCATGGTAAATTTCAACTGGGGAATGGGAAAAACTGAAAAATCCAAGAAAGTCTTGACTAGAAAACAGACTTGGTTTTGCTGAATTATCCCAATTTCTCAGCAATCAGAACTAAGGACTCCCCAAAAAACTGAGCATGTCCTACACTTACATGAGCAGATACTTGTTAGTCTTCTCCAGAATTCTGCTCATGGGAAGCTCTGTGTTATTCATCACGACAAAAACTACAGTGACTTTCTGTATTGCTCTTCTTTAACTCAGCTATGGGAGCAGTTCTTAGTGGATATTAATATTCATCCACTCCAAATGAAAAAAAGTCATAGTTTTAACTAAAATCGGTTAGAAGATAAAATTATAAACAGTTTAAGATATATTAAAATGTCCTACCCTCAAATTCAGTGGTCATTTGACAGGGGGAGTGTTTTGGACAAGTAATTCCCATTTTATGGACACAGAAAATGGGAGAGAAATGGTTAATTGAAAAAGTCACCAGCTAGTGGAAAAGCTCTAGAGCACAGTTCAGTTCTTTCAATCCTATGATTTAACCAGTAAATCAACGGTGTTACTATGAAATGGGTGCAAAAAGGGAATATTGACAAGGCCCAGGTACAGGACACACCAAGAACAAGGCAGTTTCTAGCCCATCATGTCCAGTAAACACCATCAGTTCTGCTGTCACTGTTCTGAAAGCCACCAGGATTCAGTATCAACCACTGAGGATGGGGGAGAAAAGCTGCTAAAGAAAATAATTTCTTATAAGCGCCGTGCCCCAGGAACCACACAAAGAGAGGTATCACTAAATTGAGCTTCATTTTATAAACTCTCTTCCTGGAATTTCTGTAGATAACACCAGCTGCTCTGCAAAGTTCACCTATATGCCATAGCCATCATAACTTCAGGGAGAATGAATTGAGGGGAATTTTGATTTCCTCAGTGCTGCTCTCAAATTAATGCAGCACAATTTGAAAACTATGGTTTGTTCCTGTATACTCTGATTGATTTGTTACCAAACCCTCAAATTATGCTATTGTTTTATTTGCACACCCTCCCATACCCCAGTCTATTCAGTTTCCCATGGATTTCATCTGGGCTGAAAGTCTCACCAGCAGAGGCACTTCCACCTTTCTGCATTTTCCAGCGGTTAACTGTGAACTTTTGAGTTAGCAAACACTGAGGAATTTAAGTCTACTTATTTTAAAGCAACTGGTTTTGATAGAAATTTTAGTTGTAGAAATACTTCAGGTCACTGAAGAAATTGTATACATCAGCCCATGGTGAAACACAAGCTGATGATGCCCTTCACTATCTTTATTGAAATCAAGTGGAGTCATTTACATGTAGGTACCTTCTCGAATCAGGAACACCTTTCAGAAGAAATGTTGTCCTCCTGCTCTCTCCCACTTTCCCAGTAGACTCTCTGCACCTGGAAACATTTCCATTTTTTGATATTCTTTACAGTCGCTTTTTCCATTTGTCTTCACAGTCCCAGATAACACACCAGTTGCTGCACTGGGCTGTCTTTGTATCTGAGTCATCATTACTGAAATGTGACAATATACACAAACTGGGCATTATATGGTAATGTAACTTTTTCTGAGTTTCACTGAAATGGCAAGAAGTTCATCGTACAAAAAAAAAAGCAAATGCAGCCCGAGTACGTATAAGCACATACTATTTACTTTCTTACATTTGAATTGAACTATCAACTGCATAAAAATGAACACATTAATTGAGACAGTAACATCTCCGGAGCAGTCATCTGAATTATGTGCAGTTGTTAAAGGACCTTGTGTCTGCGTCTTCGCAGCTGCTAATACACATGTTCAGAGGCTCAGCCCCGGGAGCTGCTCTGCTCCTGCAGCGGGAGGTGGCAGCTCAGCCCAGGCTCAGCACCTGCCACTCCAGCTGAACTGGGACAGGTCTGGGGCCAAGGGGAGGCAGTGGGAGACACTGAGGGATTAAAATGTCTCTGAGGCTGCTGGCTTTCTAGCAATCCTGCATTGCTTTCACATTTTTCTTCTTACACTGAGAAAATCTGCAATATTTACAACTTTGAAAGAAAAGCACAGGCTTGGTAAAATCTGTCATTGTAGGAGAATCTCCGCTCAGTCCACTGGCAGATTGATTTCAGAGACAACAAAAAGCATCACAGTGCATCCAGGATTGTACCAGTAAATGCACTTGGTTCGTTTGGCTTCTATAGAAAGACCCATGTCTCCATCTTCTCACAACTGAAATGTGACCTGACAGCACTGCCCAGATGCCAGGGGCTCATTCCAACCGTGCTGGCAGAATTTAAAGGCTTCTTTTTGTGAGCACAGCAAGGGGACCGAGGGACCCAGGTTATCGACAAGAAACTCCTATGCTTCTTTTTGCAGCAATACTTCACTATGTGCAATCCCCAGCTGTTATTATGCTCAAGAAAGCCAAACTAAAAATCATCTTGTAGCACTGCTACTTGCTGAGACAAGACGTCAGACACTTTGTCTTGCTCCCAGGAAAGCCCATTTACTTATTAAGTGTAGGAAGCACCTCCAGCAGTGCCGTCTGTTGGGAAAGTCACAGCAGCGCTGTTATTTGTTTGAACTTACATTGATTACTTGAGGGCAAAGCACTGCAAATTGATGTTGTACGCTCAGTAACTTCCACTATGAATTTCTAAACCTTAGGTTTGGTTTGTTGCTTTTACTTTTTTTTTCTAATCCACTCTAACCTAATGGAAATCTAATATACAGCCTAGGCATTCCTATGTGACAGGTTTCCATATAGAGACTACTGCTTTCTGACATTCATACAGCACAGGGATTTTATATGTCGGCTCAATTAACAAGTTAAGCTATTCTTTGGGAATATATCTAGTGCCGGCTCTTAAGGGGAAAAGGAAATTATCATTGCAATCAATTCTATGATCCTATCTCACTGAAGGAGTTACATTTTTATATACACCAACGCGTTTAGAAGAGAAAATATGACTCTTCATACATCTGAGTGTGTAACTTAAGGAAATAAAATCTCTAGTGTGACTTACATGACAAGGAATCGAGCATTTCTACAGTATGAAGCTTTTATCCTCACACAACATCCTTTACTAATTGCTGCTGAACAGTGTGTGTTCAGTGCTATAGTAGATAATAGTTCATGCAATGCATATTTGCTGATAAAACTCAGTTGGGTATTGTTTCTCATGAAGAGCCCTCTGTATCTGTCAAACACCTTGGAGATGTAAAAAGAAAAGAACGTGAGAACACAGACAGGTTCTTAAACTAACTGTAGTTATACATGACAATTAAGTATTAATGCAGGAAGCACTACGTCTAAAATACCTTTGGCCCGCTATATCCCCTTTCACTTGTAGTTAGTATAATATCACTGAAATTAAATTAGTATCATTCCATCATGGTTCTTGTATGCTCATACACGAACTTTGTTTCTATTCCATTTATACTGCAATATCATTTTCGTAGGGTCTCTAAAAGAGGAGGGAGAGAAAAAATAGGCTGAGAAATAAATACTGAGAGGGGGATGTTTGTGACTAACCTGAGAGTAACACTACTTTTTACTATACACGGTGACTTGGTTTTAGATAGGCAGTGTCCTTCAATACGACAGCATACTTAGAGAGGCATTGTCAAGTGTTCCTCCCACTGGGATTATATAATTGAATGCTTTTGTACTGAGCTATATCCACAATCATTTAATGGTGCAGATAAATCCTAAATGCAGTCAGAAGTGTGATTTTACTTTTCCCTTTGGTAGAAATGACTTAGTTTTTCTGATTCTGTGGTCAGAAAAATGGCCTCTACTCTATCTCACTAACCCATTTCAGGTGCTTTTCTGCAAGGTGACTACAGTACCTGATCTCACCTCCTGCTACTTCTTGTTACAGAAGATTTTTTCCAAGCTTGGAAGCTACACATTTCTTCCATCATCTCCATACACATTTTCATCCCTAGTTAGGATTTTACTTTAACAAAACTATCTCAGAACACTCTCAGATCCATGAGTTGCATGTGTATCACCTACTGTTGGGCTCAGTTACACACAGAACTCATGCTGCTGCAGTGAACTAGGGCTGAATTAGTCAGGACTTACACTGACAAAGCTGAAAGAGTTGAGTCCTTTCACACAAGATTAACGGTCAAAAAGACACTCTTTATTCTCTCCCATTATAATATGCCGCACACTAGGAAAATGGAAAACATCCAGTAGGATTTTTACAGGGGAATTAAAAAAGCAAGTATATAGTGGATCTGTTTTCCTCCTAAGTTGCTATCTTAATGGTAACAAAGTGAGGTTTTGGGGGTTTTTTTTGCTATGGCCAGGAACATGGGTCAGAATCCTGTAACCCAACTACAAGGATTCTTACTCCCTCTGCTTTGAATTGGACTACGTAATATGAAAAGGACATACAGGACAGCAGCAGAAGGCCCTTAGAAGAGAGGTCAAAACCAGCGATGAAATTTAGACTTGCAGAAGCATAAAGATAGCTCCTGGTTATTCATTTTAGGGTTTGGTGTGGGCTGGTTTTTTTCCCTTCTTTTGTTCCCTTTTTCGCCTCCCCTCTTTTTTTGTGTGTCTTTTTCTTCTCTATCCTACGGCCCCCTCTAGTGCTACCAGAGCAGAGAGTGTAGCTCCCACATGACAGGGGATGAACTTTGGGCACACAGCTATATAGAGCTGACCTCACAGCCTTAAGATCACACTCCAGCCAGACCTGATACATGCCTTGTTCTTATTCACACATGACATTTTATTCGCCATAAATTAATCCACAGGATAGAAAATATTTTTAAGGTAATATGCAGAAATATTAAGCTGCATAGAGGTCAGCGAGCTCTAAGACAACTTTGGAGACTGCAGAACAGATGTTCTGGAGTTAGCTAACGACCGCTTGCTGATGGGGTGTCATCTTCATACATGCATTAGATAAACAGCAGTAGGCACAAAAATGTCTGTCCAAGGAGAGATGTTACTTAAAATCTCCAGATTTGCCTGGAGTCTCTACATATTAGCATGAAAGAGCCATTCAAGTGAAGGTAAGTCTTGCCCCAGAAGCCAACACACCTCAGACACTGGTCTGTTACACTTTGCAACGCTGCCTGTCGCACTGTGCTCTGCAACCCCGTCTCAGAGTCCCATGGGGAACCTCTCACAAAGGTGCAACAGCCTGTGGTAGTGCCCCAAGGTGACTCCCAAAACCCTGACACATGCTTCAAAGATTAGCATCCGTGGATTCCGAGTCATCAGCAAGGAGAAAGGGAAAGATGGCAATTAACACTCAACACCTACGCTGAACTTCTTACCATCATCTTCAACTGCTGAACAAAGCTTCTTCATCCCAGCTTTACATGACTAAGTAAGAGATCACAAAATTTATGTCTGCTGCTTTTTCTTCTGAGCATCTTATTTACCCTGCCACCTTTTTCCTTAAAAACATATGATGAGCATCTGTAGGAACAGAAATGAGCTATGCTCAGTGCAGGACACTCTACACACAAGCTATGTACACCACAGATTTTCCATCTTCAACTGAAAATATCAACACCACTGCCAAAACCAGAATACTGAATTTACCAGTGGTGTGATCCCACCCTGGATGGTAAGACAATCTCTTCTCACCTCGCCACTCTGTTTCCATTTAGTCTGTTTTGTCTCCTGATCAGCTTCGGTTGCCACACCCTCCTCATCTTTCTCTGCTCCCTTTCTCCCTGACCATATGGTGTTTATTTTGGCTGCAAAAGAAATTAATTTCATTATTCACGAGGAAATCTCATTCTAATTACAAAAAATACCCACCAAGAGACAACAACTGACAAACCCTAGTACATGATAACATTAAGGAAGATGCTTGGTATCATCCCTGATTTGGTATTTTGGTTGTTGATATTTCATTTGGAATGCAATATTATTAGCTTTTGAAGGACAGCATTTTTCAGACCGTGGGCAGAAGTCACTAATGACAGCTGTGCCCAAGAAAATTAATTCTTAGTAAAACACTAGCTCTTGTCTCAGAGAGAGAAATGCTCAATGGTCTTAACCACATATAGATTATATAATCCCTCTGTCAGGAAATGAAAGTGCATTAAACACAGCCAAATCCCAGTGCTGTGTACCTTAACAAGAGTAATTAGTGAAAGCTACCTTACCATGTGTAAAAACAATGCCCAGTAACAGCACAGAAAGTAGATCAGCTATCCACAAATTACTCTCAAAATCCAATTTGAAAGAATTTCTTTTTCCATTAGCTTTGGAATAAAAACAGTTTTGCTCTTTGCCTGGGAGTCTTAACAGTTTAGCTTTTCAGTAGCCACAAAGGATTTGCTTTTTAATCAGTTACTGGTAGGAAAAAAAGTAGTCAAATCCACTTCCTCACCCCATTTGGTCACAGACCTTGCCTTTAAGTTAACTTTAGGTACCAGACATTCTCTCCCTAAACCTTCACAGCAAAAAAGTCAAACTAGACCACAAAAATCCAACAGCAATATAGATCAGTAGCTGCCATTTATTTGTCTGGCACACTGGTCACACATCAGCACTGGGATTTCAGAAGCAATCCTGAAGATCAGTATGACATGCAACTTGGAAAGTTGGACCTTGTCTATACGTGGGATTCCAAGCTACTACAATTAGGATTAGACTGCAATCAAATAAATTACTTCCAAGTAAACTCATAGCAATCTGCAGTTTCACCATAATGCTTTTTTTGCCTTAGAAATTCCACAAAATTATGTTGCCAGGCTTCAGAAGATACTCTATTAAGTGACTACTTCTGTTTGTAAAGATTTGAGGTTCTTGCTCCAAGTACCTTTAGGGATAGTGCTTCAGACAACAGACGTCAATGCACGCAGTAGCCTCAGCATCTTCACTCCGGAGTGTGGCTCCTTGAACTGAAGAGCTACGTAAACTGTACTTACAGAGAGACGATTTCGTATGCACAGAAGAATGGCTCCTTCAGCATCTCTCAGTAGTGATATGCATGGGAAAGATGGCCCACTGCTAGCAACACGCTATTTAGTCATTAGCAGAAGGGCAGGATTTGAAGGAAGTGGCCTGTGTAGTTGTCTCAGTAACTTCTCGAGCTTGAGGAAAAAATCCTTGAGCTACCCAAGAGCATAATGGGAATAAAAGATCATAGATTAATAAATAAATTCAAAAAGAAAGAAAAAAACCTACAGTAAAAGGAGGTCAGAGTTTCGAATATAGGATAAAACAAGTGTATAGTTTAAAGATTAAAATGAGTTTAGAGCAGATCAACAAAGTTCATTTCCCTTTGCTGACAGAACAGTTCCATTTACTGTTCTAGCTTTCCTTAACCAGCAAAAACTTAAATCCTTCACAAAAAGCAGGACTAGAAGTCAAAAGGAAGCTCAAACCCATGCACTTTGTCAAACTCCGAAGGAAAAAAAAAAAAGGCAAAATTCCCAATGTCAAGAGATCTTCAAGAAAAATAAAGGGAAACAAACATTTGCAGTGACCAGATTCAATGAAGAAAACCAAATGCTCTGTCCTCATACATCAAACACATGCTAGGAGTGCAGACTTAAGAATTTAAATGTGATCGTAAAGTTACATTTTAGTTACATTCTACATTTAAGAATATATATTAGCCAAAAAATCTATGTAGTCTGTTCTACCTGGGTGAAAGAGCCCTATTCCAAACTCCATTCTCTGAGTTGTGTTGCATTTCTCACAGGAAACTGCGAGGGTTTTTTCTGTGCTATCTTCTAAAAAATTAAAAACATGGCAGATTATCAAAAGCTACCTTAGCCTGTCACCAGTCAACAATCATACAGTGCATTTATAATAACTTACACTAAATCAAATAGCAAACATTGAAAGTATATACTATTGAAAATACCCATTTGCTTTTACCAGTTAGGTGAACTTTTCCACACCAGATGTATCCAGCTCACCTATCACCTGTAGTACATGAACAAGTTACACAAACTGTTGCTAATACGCCCAATATGGACACACTTACGTGCTTATAAACCACATCTCATTCAAAATAAACAACCCATGATACGAGAATGAACTTGCAATACAAAGTTTGATCCTCCTTTTTATCCATGGTGCATTTTCCATTCTTAGTGAATGAGCGTGCTCACTAGAACAGTGGATTCAATGCTCATTTGGACAGTCAAATATTCTACATGATCCTGTTCACCATGTGATGTCTTCCCCCTTACATTGTTCATCAGCATTCAAAGATGATACTCAGATAGGGTGAGAAGGAATTCAGACCACGGCTCAGCAGGGAAGTTGCAGGCAATCTTGGCAACGCTGGCTGAGCCGGGTGCTGGGTCACACAACACCAAACCCATCCAAAATGCTCTGGCAGTCTTCAGCAAAGGAAGAGGCTTTCCCTCCCACCCATTCCTCCACTACCCTCTTATCCAAGAAATAAAAGGAAGGGAGGAGTAGCACTTTTTCCAGAACTGCGGTGCCTTGCCCTCGCAGACGAACAGAGACAACAGTACATTTCAACTTTATTAGAAAAAACCCAAAAGTTTATACAAAGCTCTGCATTTTACAGAAAACCACCTCCCCCGAACACAAAGAAATCCGACATTGCAAGCTGTATGCATTTTCTGTTTTCATATACATATATATATGTACATACACATATATATATGTGTGTGGGTGCACGTGTGTTTATATATATAGTGTGTGACATTTTTTTTGCATGGTTTGCATTCATTATTTTACAAAGTTAACATTCAGTAGAAAAAAAAAAGAGGATCTTTGTTACCATTATTTTCTCATATAAATAACTGTGAGCAGTCCCTCTGCAGATAGATAAAAAACACCTTTTCGTGTCATTCTGTAAAAAACAGACATTACTGAAATGGTACTGAAATATTTCAATACCACCATAAAAATATCATCTAGCCCCCAGTTCAAAATGCTTGTCCAAGGCATTAGAAGAGAAAGGACTGTAAGACAATTCTGGAAAGATCAGTTCTTTAAGCCAACATTCAGGTAGATCATCATTTTTGCTAGACCTCATACACTGATGTAAAATGAGCACAAACAGGAGGCCAACCTTCCTGTCCGCCTGGAAAAGCTGGTTCTTTGCCTATTGTCACTGAGTCAAGTTCCATCCAAGCACCCAGCAGTGCCAAGGAGCTGATCGACTCTCAGCTCACCCTTCTTGCCCCACAACAAAGCCATAGATTTTCTTGATGCAATTAAAATCTCTACCAGCTCAGTAGATTCTTCCTACTCCATTCGCTTTAAAAAGGAGCTGTTGGACTACTCATGGCACAGCTAGACAGACATTAGGTTGCTGAATTACTGGGAGAAAAACTTAACTAGGGGAAAATGCGAAAAGACAACTAAAAGGGAGAAAATGCAATAGAAAAGCGCTACTGGAGTGGTTCCCAAGACTCTGGTTTGAAGAAGCAGGAACAGGAGAGACATATGAATTGCAGCTCAAAACATCCTTGCATTTACTGACGGTAAAGATGACAGCGTGGTCCAAATTAATTAACTGCCTGGTAAACAATCATTCCTTCCGTCAAGCACCATGATGGAGAGAATGGCAAAGATTTTGAAGGCAATACAAGTGGCAGTGGGGATAACAAAGGTAATGAAACTGAAGAACACAATGACGCCAATTAAATGGAGAGTAATGCCAAGGAAGATGTTTCAACCGCCAGAGATGCTGGCAACAAGAAGAATGGTTGTATGGTTGGTGTTGATGATGGTCAGAATTCATTCATATGTCCATGTAGTCATCATCTTCATCAGTATCACTTTCCAGTGAGGACTCCTGGCTTGAGGTCTCTAAGATTTCCAAAGCTGGCTGACAAAGGCTCTCCTTCTTTACATTCGCTGCAGACTGAGCAGACAAAATAGCAGACTGATCCCAAAAAGAGAGAGAGAGAATATATTGCTAAATAGTCAGGACAAACCCATGATCACAGGGACAAAAGCCAACTGGTTGCTATTCCTTCATATTCAATAGCTCTCCTACTTCTATAAAAAATACGGCATCCTAATGAGAAACAACATAACATTTACCAGTAGGCTTCCCCGCAGTTAATATTCTGGTAGCTTCCACTGACCTCAGAATCACGATGGCTGCACTATCTCCCTCACCCATTTTCTGGAACTCTTTCTAATTCCCTCAGAAAAAGGATAAGGACCAGGATAGTTACAATTACACCCATGGCCAGTATTTTACCAGTCCTCAGAAACTGGCTCCTGCTGATAACAGCGAGCATTCCCTTCCACTACTTAAGACTATCTCTGGTTATGAACTAGGGACAGGAATTGATGCTCCTTTCATACAAGCATTTCTTTGAGGAGAGAATGAAGATAAAACCAATAATCTAAAAAAAAAAAAATCACTGTTTCCCTTTGATTACCTTTAATTTTTGCTTGGTCTCTTCTGAAATGCTGCCCTTTGGAGAAAGGAGGGTGGGAGTGGGTGGAGTGACAGTGATCTCAGGTGGAAATTTGGTGACAGATGAAGGTATGAAAAGCTTTGGCATGTTGGGCAGAATGCGAGTTTTTACTCGGGTGCCATCTGTCTTGTTCTGCTGACTTCCCAAAGTCTGTGAACTGGAGCTGAGTTCAGGCTTGGAACTGGAGGCTAAACAGAAAACAGTAAGAAAAAACATGTTAGGAAGTTATCTAGGATTTCATATGCCAAAGAAGAGAGAACAGTTCGTTGTTAGAAATATGGCTGGCTCAAAGGGACTTTTTTCAAGCCTTGCTTTAAGGCGTAGAAACAGAAGGAGAAAGTGCCTCAAGACTCTGTAATGACAACTGGAAACCACTAATAAATTCTAAAAAATCTTACTGGATGGCAGAAACTCAATCTGACCAAGCCTGACAAGTGGTAGTGTAGCACTGACCCATATATGTCTAGTTAGAGGCTACCACGAACACCATTTTCCCATGTGTTGTTTCAGATGCAATCACCNACGAACCCCATTTTCCCATGTGTTGTTTCAGATGCAATCACCTTCTCCTTGTGTTCTCTGCCTCTCCATTCTGTAATGCAACAAATAAAGCTGCTCAGCTGTACTTATGAGTTAATTTCCTCCACCACAGCATTGCCTCTTTAATTATTGAGATAGTAACTCCTCAGCAATTTAAGAAAAATATATCGTAACACCCATCAACATTTCCTCATTACTCTCTTTAAATCCCACCATAAAAAACTCCTTGGTGTGCCCATGAAACTGTCTCCCACACTAGTCAGCATCATTTGCACACACTTCCCAGGCGTCTCAGCTTGTGGTCTTTACACTGTAAACTTGCTCAGGATGGGCTCATCTCATGAAGGAAAGAAGGATCCAGTCCTTCTCAAGGCAATATCACATTACAAAATTATATATACAGCAGTAGAAGACAATGTATTCCCATTAAAAACTGAGAATTTGTTGAGAGTTCTTGATTTCTTACAGTAATGCTGCTTCATATGGAGTGAAAACTATTTTTCTTTTAAGTTATATGGATGAAAACACCAGAGTCTACCTCAGACTCATTATAATGACAGGTGTTCGTACACATTTTTTTCAGATTCAGTCCTGTCAAGTCCATCTCTGGCAGATTTCTGGAACACAGCAGAAAAAAATGCCACCTTCCTGACGCTATCCCCAAAAACAATCAGCAGTAGAACTAACTACTAAGGGATGTAAAACTGAATTGTATGTTCTCAGCTGTACACAAGAATGTAAGAACTGCCACAACAGATGAGCCAGGGCTTTCCATCAGAGGCAGTGACCCATCTCCATGGGCAATCTTTCCAGAGCAGAGAATCAGAAATGCTGCATTAACCAGATGCAGAATAATCTGCCTCTCACAAACAAGGAAAACCGAGACACTCCAACCATGAATATCGAGATTATGCTTGCCTGAAATACCAGGTTTTAAATTTTTTCAATTAAACACCAACTCCTACTTCTCTTGGGAAGGGGGCAGAGGAGGGATAGAAAGCATTAACTGCTGTAATGCTGGTTTTTAATGTTAACTCAGACTGAGTCAGGTTTTATGAAAAATCATTTCCTTCTGTTAAGTATTCCACTAGTGTAATCCAAAGGGTTGTCATATTGCCCCGTATAAGATTTCAATTAAAAGAAAAATTCTACTTTAAAGGATGTACAAACAATACAGCACGATAGCCTGGTACTGGAAGGGTTTTTATTTGGCTTTGCTGCCGTGGTATTTAG
>WEIS01015110.1:4056-16755 GCA_013389965.1 Todus mexicanus | reverse complement strand
AAAAAAAAAAAAAACTTTGCCATTTCAAGAAACTTTCTGAAAATTCAGAAACTTTCTTATCACCACTCAGGTGAAACCAAGATCTCCTAAAATTTTCATGCACCAAAACCAAAGCCCAAAAGCAGAAACAAAAAGAAACCCACACCAGGAAATCTACATTATTCCTTTACAAGCAAAAGGATATTTGCATGTGACTGTGGGTGACTTGGTTCATGTCCTTACTGTGCCATTTTCCTACATCACAATGTTTTAGGTAAAATGTCTTGGGTATCAGTTTGCATGTTACTTTAGGAAGGATCTTTTTCTTCTATTTGTTTTGACCGTAAAATCTAGGAAAATTAGGAAACTCCTAACCTCTGCTGTTACTGAAATACCAATTACATCAGGGAGACTGGGGTTGTTCTGTTACCACTTCTTGACTTGATTTGAAACTTCTGCCCATACTTTTCCATTCCTTGCCTTGAATTGTGTTTATACATGCTCTGAGCTACAGGAAACCTAAATTTCTTCTCCCAGGAGCACCACAGGAGCTTGCAGAGCTGTCACTTATTTCACAGAATTTGTTAATTGTTTGTTTAGTCTAAGGGGAAGAAGGTTTTCATAACACTTTGGTTTAAAGAAGGTTCCAGGAGCATGAGTCCTTATTGTGATAGTGGCTATATCACAGCTTATTGTGTTTCTTATCACTTCCTTTGATAAAAGAAAATAGCTTATTTTAGAATAAACTTTCTCTGGCATTGAACAGAATGCATAATCCCTGCTTCAGGGTTTGCAGAGGCTCTTGAGATCAGCAGGAATATTATTCATTGTCACAAACTGATATTAATGCGGTATTTTATTTGAAAATTTCAATGCCCAAAAGACAAAAGACATCCTTCAGTTCCCCGAGGAAGGGAAGGTTATATACTGGTGTCTGTTCTACATTTAGCACTTCACAGTTAACATGGTTCTGTCAAGCTTGTTCAGAATAGGAGCAATCAAAATAAATACATCAAAACCTCTGCTTGAAGTCATACCTCGCGATGCAAGAGGAACAAACTTTGCTGCAATATTAGATTCACACCAGTTCAAAATTTGAGTTCAGTTATTGCCCTACCCAGATTTTCATGAACAAATCCATCTTGAGCAATGGAAGAGCCTAAATGAGTCTTCCAACTGATGGAAATTTGTTCTTACAGGAAGGTTTACCGAGCTCATGCACAAAATCAAACTCCAGAGGCAGGACAAAATGAAGAAAAAAGACTCAGTAGGGGAGAAATTCAACATCTGTGAGGATTGCTGCACTCCTGCTGCTTTAATAATGGCCAGAGCTGACTTCACTACTCTGCGCAGCCTATAAAAGGAAGATCCTCATTACCTGTTAAAGAGTCATTGTCTTATAAACAGATTAGTCAGGATATATTTTTACAGTTGTATTTGTCCCTAGTGGAGAAGACAGTATGTTTAAATGTTCCGAAAACATATTCTATCCAGCTGCCTTCTTGCAATGGTTAACAAAACAGAAGTCAGAATAATTACCAGTGGAAGTAGCTCCAACGTTACCAATAGGCTTTTCAGGCCTGAGGAAGAGTTTTATAACCTGTAAGGCAAGAGATGTCTGAATTCCACTAGTGGTTAATTTTAAAAGATTATCACTTCCAAAATCCTCACAGTCAAAAAATTAATTCCTGTGTATTTTTCAATAAATTTGTAATACATGTATTTATTCACTTAACATATCAGAAACACAGCTGCGTTGCTCAAACACTAAAATTCACAGAAAGCCGCTGTGCTTCATAACCACTGCGAACATAAGCCAATGCTACTCTGAAAGAAACCCATGGGCTTTGACTTTTACTGAATTCTAAAATCACTGTTATTATATTTTTACTTTAAAATCATACCAGAAACACATTAATCTAACTTTGGAAGCTAATAAACTTTGCTTGCATGAGGGAAAAATCTGTTTAAGGGTTGTTATTTTTCCCCAGAAGAAAATGGAAAGAAATAATGTTGTTTCAGACCAATTTACAGTTGATGGGAATATTGGAATTCCTTGTGTTTCCTTCCCATGAGTTACACGGACTTCTAGTAAATTACATCGTGTTCAGCACAGCCTCAGATTGGGAATTACAAACAATGCACCAAAAGCCTCCAGCTAGCAGGTTTATAACAGTAGACTGAACTCATAGTAGATTACATTTTTCTAAAAATATGTTATTTTTAGCTAAAGAATGATGTGCGCAAATATTTTTTCATTTTCCTTATTTTATGACTGAAGTCAAATAAATGCTTCACTGAGCAAATGAAGTATATCTAAAATGGTGACAACTAATTATCTGCAACTGTGTCTTAGAGAAATAACACATTTGCTATTTTTGGCATTTCCTGCTGTATACAGAGAGTCTCAATATTTAACTGTGATATGTCAGCCACATTCACTGACCAGATGTTTTCTAGACAGCTCCCTGAAAGGATAATTGTTCTTTTTCTTTTCTATGGACTGCCAGGCTGGAATAATGTTTACAGGTTTTGACAGAAACCTTACCAACTAAAAGTAACATTTGCAGGGAGTAGATAGAGCACAAGTTGCAAGCAACTGAGAAGTCTTGTTCTGCATCTGATGTTGAAATTAGGGCCCAAACACCTAAGGAAAGTAACTGTGATTACACAACAACTTAAGCATTAAAGATTGAAAACTGATGAACGCATTTACTACTGTGATTTTAAAAAGAAAAAAAATAAAAAGACATTTTTGCCAATTAAGAGTGTAAAAGTGATAGCATTTCTAATACCCACTGGAAGTTAGCTTTTTCAGACACCAAATAATTATCAGGCTCAGTGCATCTATTATTAGCAATGAGGACCGAGAAAATAAGGCGGGGTTCACAGTCTAGGACTAGCACTTTGGTCGTGTCTGTTATGCTGTTGGAAATGGAAAGGAAACATTTTCAATATCTTTTTTTAGATGTGATTGACAAGCTTAATTTATTTTATGTACTTCTTAGTTATAGGAATAGCAACAATGAATGCAGTAGAAGGATGCTGCACGGCAGAGTTGCCGTGGCAACAAGGCAGTCAAAGTTAAGGCATGAAACATGAAAAGACTGGATACAGAGAGCGAATTCTCTCTTGGCATGAGAGAATGAGAAGTTTTACAACAAAAGGCAAATTGTAGCAATATAACACTATAACACAACATTTGCCTGCAACAACGGTAATATCTAGAGTATATGGCTTTAAACATCCAACTTTACCATCCCAAGTTTGTGAACGCTGATAGGCAGCCTGCAAATCATGGCATTCATTTAGGAAAACACAACCTAAAATCAAGCCTAAATCAATATAATAAACCAGGACATTAGCATCCACTCTGGTGTCTTCTTACGACTGCAAAAATGAAATCTGGAGGAAAACAGATTTCACCTTCTCCCATGCTACGCTGCTTGCCCCACACTATGTGCTCTGACACACGTGAAGTTATCAAACCACCCGCTTGCTGCCAAACTGCTGCATAGTCTTCCTAAGGTTATGACAGACAAACATAATTCTCGATGCTCTCTTTTCAAAGCAAGGAATATTTCTGACAGATGGATGCAACATCTTCCATTTTCATTAGCTTCATAATCACTGGAAAGTGCCAGAAAAACATACTGTATTTGAAGGAGTAAATTTTCATGGTAATATTTTTTAGGCCCCACTGAAAGTATTTCCTTGTAGCAAGGGTTCCCTTTGCTTTGTTGGAAATCAAACGTTAACCAGAAATGCCAAGCTTTGCATATTAACGCAGAGAAATAATTTAAATACAGCACAGTTACAACCTATAAACTCTAAAGGACTCAGTCTTCTGTAAATATTGAAATCCCCATGTTCCACTAGTTCGGCTGTTTCCGTGGTGTTGTGCGTCTGCACAGCAGGCAGTCAAACCTCCCAGGAGTGCACATTCCAGCTGGGCTTCCCGAGGTACAGTGTCAACCCGGGCATAATGACACTGCTTAGGGCAAAAATGACACTGCCTCAGGTGAAAAAAAAAGGACTGACCTTTTCTAGTCACCAGTGCTGCTCTACAGCGAGGGCAGACGTTGGCAGAGGACGAGAAGAAATGTCACGTCAGGTGGCAGCCAGCTGATATGGACCTTTGTAGGCCTGGTGAAAAGGAAAGGAAAAAGGGTTTCATTCAATACTTCTTTTTGAGCTTCATTATTTCTCATTGCATCTGCAATTTGCAACAGAACAAGTTTGTTTCTACTCTTTATGTCCTCTTTGGAAGTTTGAAATCACTTACACCCAGTACAAAGAAAACAATCACGACTGTGACTTACAAAGTACTTATTTGTACTGTAGCATTTGCTTTAATTATAAAACATCTGCCTTGCTTTTCAGCATAAATGTACCTTTGTTTTTGGAACACTTTATATAGTTTATGCAATACTAAAGCTTAAGAGGTCTTCTGTTCACTTTGCACATGGCTTTACGATCAGCAGTAATAACACAAATTATATTTCCTCCATATATCTTTTTTCCAGGGCTGAAACTGGATCAATACCATAAACTTCAGCCTGCTGCATCTCTCAATTTAATGAGTACAACAAGCTGCATTAATCACTGCATGGTCAAATTGATAGCATCCAGCATCCTTGAAATGTCTCGTTACTCAGCTACTACCACTTTGGAGGGCTGTGGAGTTCATTCTATGGCAATAATGACAAAAGTGTCTCTGTCAGGAGTCCCTTGAGCACAATAACTCACTAAAATCCAATAACTCTATAGGCTATAATCTATTAACATTTTATAAGAATTTTTGCCTAATGCAATACATATTAACAAAGCGATTTATAAAGAATTAAATGCTCTGTTTTCTAATTACAAGCAAAACTAGACAAAAAACAACTGTTCTCACGTCAATACAACCACTACACACTTTTAATATTCCATATTATATTAATATCTATATACACTGGGTTTGTTCTTTACAGTGAAACAAATGTTAAGATACTTTTTTTTTTTTAACTGGTGGCAACTAGTTTCTCTTGCTTAGAAAACCTTTGCAGTTTCAGTCAGATTTTAAGATAATTACACACCCAAAATTAAAATTAACTGTTAAAATACCTGCCTTTTATTTTTCAAAGTCTGTGAAATGCACAGGGAATCTTCCTGTAAAAATAGCTTTAAAGAAATATTTCATTCACTAGCTTTGGTGAAATTCTTTTGTTCCCTAAGCTTAAGTGAAAAATAAGTATCTCTTTTTATATATACATAACTATTTCTATTTAATTAAAGCAATTTTAGGATTAAAACGCATTTAAGTTAAATTTCCATTTGCACACATACACTTGGATGAATTCCAAGTAAATAACATAAAGAAAGAAAAAGTTACCCGCTTAATGAAAATACAAAAAGCTACGTAGCTCGGCATTCTCCTAAAAAGAAACATAACTGAGTGTTTGGTTGCAAATAAACTTCAAAATATATTACCCAGGGGAACAAAAGGATGAAGCATATAGTTTTAGCTAGGTTTTCCAACTAGCCTTTCAGAGGATTAACACCTATGTCCTGTGCTCGTGTCTGGAAGAACAAGACTCTGAAGCCACCAGGCCCCCTTGGCTGCTGTGCAGCTATGCAAATACCATGCAGAAAGCATCTTTTTCCCACTGCAGTGTAGCAAACCTGGGAGGGCAATATTTTCTTCTCTTCCATTTGATTATGACTGAAATGCTTTTAGGAGCCCATGACGCTCCTGGCTCTGCTACATTATCTCATTACTACAATGCTTTGGTTGTAGTACACAGGCAGAAGGTTATTCCTTTGAAAAAATATGGTATTTTTCTAATTTTTTTTTTATTTTTTTTTTTTTAAAAAGGAGGGTGGAGGGAGCAGAGAGGGTACACATCATGTGAGGCCTCAGAAAACCTTGCTTTATAGAAAGCTTAAGTTTCATCCAAACCAGGACTGAAAATGTCGCTTTACTGTTCCCACTCTTGGGAAAGTACGCCAGCCCCTAGAAACGCGAGCTGAAGCATAAAGATAAATGAACTCCATCCTGCCAAAAGAAACCTGCAGCATTGTGTCCCTGCCTGCTGGGGCCAGCCTTGCCATGCCAGCTCCTCCAGCTGCCAAAATGGGCGATGAGCACACAAGTCTAGCTGCTGGATAATAGAGGGATCTGGTCACAATTCCCCCATCTCTGCTCTGTGCTGCCAGAGAGTCGTCGTAATTGGCACTCGAGTTGAAGCGTACACAAAGTCCTTTCGTATCCACCACTTGCTTAGCTTGAAAATTAAAAGAAGCTATTGATAGCAATTTATATGCACCAGGATGGCTGAGAGGGGAACTTGAGCATGCTAAATTGCAAGTAATAATTCACCGTTCTGTGACAGCTTAACAGAACATAATCACAAAATTTAAATCTAAGATTAGGAAAGAGGACAAGAGGACATCAAGTCCTTCTCCCTGCTGTTCTCAGAGTTTCTATTTATCAGCTTTCTAACAAAAGCACTGTTTGAGGATGGGAATTTAAAGGTGCCTAAGACACTGCAGCTACCTGCAATTTCTGCATGCAGACGTGCATTAAAACCAAAACTCTCTGCTTGTGACAGTTTCATCCAAAATCTGTGCATAAACCAAACATGCTTCTCATTTCCACACAAGAGAGAAAGCTACTTTGATAGAAATTACATGCACTCAGATGGATGAAAGACTGAACTTTGTAGACTGGACTTTGCTTATCTTATCTTTATAATAAGAATTCTTTGTGCCAGTAAAAACCCCTCACTTTCCATACATGTCCTTTCTGCAGAATGTCCATAGCAAGAGCTAAATAGATATTTCCCATTTGCTAGTGCTCAAAAAACCCCATTATCTTAGGAAGGGGGTTTCCCTTATCTTCAATTGCAATTTGAAAATATTTCTTCTCCATTTCTCTTATCTTTTCAGCTTTAAATCAATTTCAGCAGCTTACGAGAAATGTGGATACCCAGTGCAAAGATGAAGGCATTGGCAAAAGACTGAAAAATCATATTGGAGAGAGCCAAGCACCTGAAGAGAGGGACGAAAAGGAAGGAGACCATACGCAGAAAGGAAAAGGGACAGATGTGCACACACACTGCATACACAGTTCAGGTAAAGATAAAAACCATACAATATCTAATAAGCTCTGTAGTATTTTGTGCTAAACAGAAGTATGACAAGCCATGTTCAATGGAACAAATCCCCTTTCCAGGAGCAATGCTAATCCCTAAACCCTCACACATCTGAAAGACTCCACACATCCCTGTTAAGCTACAACAGCAGAACAAAACAAGTCTTTCTAATTTTGTATGTCTCACCCAGTATGAATAAACTCATTTAAATTGCTGATTCTCTCCCTCACCAACACATATTCGTGCACATTATTTATTGTTCTTAAATCACATCATTTTCAGATAGCAAATTAAGATTGAAAAGATTTCTCACATTTGACTTCAATTCGTCTTTACTCCTGCTCAGTTCATAACAGCAAGAGGGAAAGAGACATTCCACCTACCACCTCTTGCTTATTCCTTTTAAAATGACAAATGAAACAGTCTTAGATACATTCCTGTTTACTGCACAGAAGAGTGTTTTTGCCACCAGCACCTGAATGAGACAAAGTTTCAACAGCAAATACATTCTTTTATGAGTTTTGGTATTACCCAGATGGTACCACTAGTCAGTAATTAACGTGAGTGAAATAAACTGTATTTTTCCACTATCTCAAGATGGAAAAAACATCAGAGGGTAAAAATCTTATCTATGGGGATTCTTTCTCCTCTTACAGTGAGCAGTCACTATGGATTTTACTGAATATAAAAGAAATTTCACCCACCTGCTCTCCTCTGCCTTTATTTCCAACTTTCCTCACATAGTTGCTCCCTCACCTACCGTGATTAAAATTGGTGCCATTACACAGGATAACAAAGAACTTACACAAGGAAATTTATTGCCAAGGGCAACAACAACAGATACTTACCAATACTACAAGTGAAACTAATCACATTAACCCTTATAATTGCTACTGACACTGAGTACAGCTGTGAGCCAAATTGATCACACAGGGGTGCCTGCAATGGCATTGTCACAGCTGGCACCTTGCAGAGCTCGGAAGGCAGGGAGGAGTGACTGGGAAGTCACTTTGCATCCAAGTTAGCATGGCGAGGATGAAATACTGTCTCCTGAGTGATGTTTACATAAATAGAAGGAAAAGCAAATCCTCAGCAAAAAAACGCTGAGATCTCCAGATCCAGTCAGAAAAGGAAGAGTCTGCCCAGCCTGGACACATAGGGTCAATAAACAGCACTAAGTTGTCACTGGTAAGAAAGAATCTTGTCAAAAAATGTTGAGTCTGCCACAGAAGGCTACATTTCATCACTTTCAACAGAAGCTGAAAGATACCCTGTCTGAAGATACACGGACATAACAGGATAAAACACACTTGTGCAGCAGTTATTCTTTTCTGCAATCAAGATATTGATTTGTGAAATATCTTCATGTCTTGCAGAACTGACTTTCCAAGGGCTAAAGCTTTTCAGAAAGGTTACCATGGCACAAGGAGGAATTAGAGGGTGGATCTACATTAGTATTTCTTTGGATGAGGAGCAGACACTTGAAACAAATTTTCTGATGGCCTCCACTCACAACGCTCCAGCTCACTTCAGCCAAAAAAACACACAGTGTGGGTGCTGGATCCTTAGTATAATTTCAGTCTACATCTGAGTCCACATAAGTATCCACACACCTCACTGCCTTTCATTTAATATGGGACCAGACTCAGTTTTGAGATGGGGGGTTCAGGCTTCCCCAGTAACTAAGAATCCACAGGATGTTCACAAGTTGACAGTCTTAGTCTTCAATAGGCATAGCCAGTGACAACTAACTACAAAGACGACACCTGAAGGTCAAAGAGCCCTTTGCTAAGTAGTGTGAAAAGGAATGCTGCACTGCACTCAGCATGGCATTTACACTGAGACCAAAGGAAGATTTTCACCATCACAAATCTCAGCATGGCGACTTTCACAAGAACAACCTTTCCAGGAATACAGAATCAGAGTAATAATATATTTCAAGCCTTCCATGCAAAGAGTTGTGGAATATTCTCCTTGCTACTGCATTTTGAAGGTTTTCGTGTAAGCAAACTCAGAAATACTAACAATCACCTGTGAAGAAACTATGTAATATATTCACTTGAACGAAAGGTCCTTTTCAGGTCAGTATTCCAATTAATTTTATTTCATTTTAGAACTTCTTTACAATGGCACCAAAAATGCACCGGTGGGTAGAAGAATGAACAGTAAAGGAACAGATTCTGCAGAATTAATCCTTTTATAAACTTGGAACAGCAGGTCATAATAATATCTTAAGCACCTTATTATGTATATCCTAGTTACACATTTAAAATGCTCATTTATCGAGGCAAGCAGCTATTTCAGCTGAAATGCTGTAGAAATCTTAATTTTATCAATAAATTGGAATAAAGAGTTCCGATAAATGACCATTCCGAGAATGATCATTTTCAATGTTCAAATTATCCCTACAGGAGATGGCTGGGACTTGAGGACACAGACATTTTGTCTTCTGGAAGAGGGGGAGGATGGTAAGAAGAGACACAAAAATGCAGTTGAGACAGAGGCAGATTATCAGTAACAAGCTATAGAGACAGAAGGGACAACACAGGAACTGACAGAGAGATGAGACAAAGCACTAGATGTTTTGAACAAGGATGGAAGAATGGAAATATACTTTCGCAGGGCAGAAACGGTCTATTTTCAGCCAGCTTTTTGCCATGCTGGAAGTTTGCATGATGGAGAAGAAAATAGCACTGTACTAGAAAATGAGCATGACCTCCCCAACGAACCTGACCTCTGCTAGAGAATGTGCCAGTGTGATGAGAGAAATGAAGAATCTTAATGAGGTAAGAGAAAAGCCGGTCATCCTAATGCAGGAGGCTCCTCCCAAGAGATCAGCTAGAAAGCAGCATTCAGCGTATTTTGCAACTTTATTTGAATTCATCCTCGTTTATCTTTTTTTAAAAAAAAAAAGCAAGAATATTCAAACAGTGATGTAATCTATTTGTAAACTTTTCCCCCCTCACACTTTTCCTCTGAAAAATTAAAACATACATGCAAATCCTGGCAGTTGTAGTTACAATCCTGGGGCAGAGGGGTCTGAGGAGCCTGTGCAAAAGGCTCGGGGCAGGAAGGTGGCCACTGGTTTGGCCTTGCAGGAAGACAGATTGACAGATGGTTCAGGAAAGTATCTCATCAGTTTGAGACACAATCATGTCCCTCAGACCTATTTCTACAGAAAACTCATGGCAATCTCATCACTCCATTTCCTAATAACCCGGAGAATTAGGTTAGACTGTGCTGTAACAGGATCTCCCACCTTTCTCACTTGTTGCACACCATGCAGACCCAAATGTAAAGGTTATGTCTGCAGAACTAAACTAAACCTGCTCTTTGCCCCTGAGAGCATATGGCTCAACACAGTTTGCATTCATGCGTCTATGTTCCTTTATCTCCAAAACTGGTCTTAACCATCCTTCTATGGGGAGCTACACAACTCCCCACATCATCTGTGTACACTGACAGGGAGTTGCAAGGGTCCCAGCCCTGCAATACTATCATTTGAACATTATAGCTGATCATGTGGCAAATCTCAAATCTGTTCTCTAGCCCTGTTTAATTTATCAGTATAGACATGGCAATGGAAACCACACGGCATAGACCTAAGTCCCTCCTCAGACAAATAACCAAAAAAAACCCACATGGACAGATTATCCCACACGTGGCTTGAGGGTGAATAGAGACAGACATTATTGTCAACATCACTATCCACTTCTCTTTTATCTATTGTTTCCTTTTTCTGTGTCTCTTTCACAGGCAGGGAAGCAAATCTAAAAATAAAACCCTTTTTTCCTTGAAAGAAGTTAACTGGCTTGTAGCCCTTTTTAATCTTCTTCCTTTGTTCCCAGTCAGCTGCTCTTCTAACACAACTTGGATTTGATAAAAGAAAGCTAAAGATGGAGGATAAACCTTTCTTTGGGTTTTTTTTGTGTTATTTTGGGGGAGGAGAGGGAGTTGAGAAAGCATCTTCTACAGAAAAGCTACAAAAAATTCTTAGATTTCAGATATTCCACCCAGTTGACAGCTGGAGATGGTTGTCCTGAACAACTGCTGGTTTTTAGATTCCTGAACTTCCTGGGGTTTTTGGTAGGGTGGGGATTTTCATGTATTTTCCAACTACCAGCAATACGCATTTGCCCGGCAATACAATACAGTTCCACAGCACGAAGACACAATGCCTAAAAACCATATGTTGGTCACACCATCCTTCAGACCACCTCTCACCAACAGAAGGAAGAACATTCTTCTCTCTGCATGCTACTCCTCACCCACAGTCCTAGCATGGTATGACTAGCTGACTCCAAGCAATGGAAATAATATTTTCACAAATTTTACTGTTCTCAGCGCTGTAGAGGCGCAAAACAGCTCTGGAAAACAGTGGAGGAGCTCTCTACTGCATAAACAGAATTTCTTAACCAAGTTCCAATTACAAGACCAAAAACCTACCTGCTTATCTGTAGCTGCCATCACATGAAATCTGATGATAACTGGGTTGAAGAGATGTGTAATTCAGGGCAGAATCTGACCTGTCAAATTCCTATTATTAAGGATGTTGTTCACTGCATAAAACTCAAGACTTTCAGACTCTGGCTGAAATCTGCCTTTCTGCCTGTTAAAGAAACAGAATCTTTTTCATTTAATGCTGTCCAAATTTTGAATTGGAATAAATAAGGAAAAAATTACATAGCACCTAAATTTTCATTTTGTGCCACCAAATACAAGTACATATATAGCAAATCTTGAAAGAGAGGAGAAATATCAGCTAATACTGGGCATGGAAAGCAAACAAACACTGGTACAGAAAAGATTGTCAACAGCTTTTATAGGAGCGTTATTCAAAGATAGCATTAGCACACAAAAAGCAGAAGTGAGGATCTTGTATATCCTGAGTTTATTCACAATTAAGGATGTTTTCTTGCCTAGACAGTAGATGTTTAAACTACATTTTCAGTGCTAGAAATAAAACCGTTGATCATTCTTCTCAGAACTAGCAATTTAACCAATTTCTAGCATTTCAGAAATGTTACTCTACCACACAATGTATATGCCTCTCAAATCATCCGTTCTGCTCAACACCTGTGAAGCAATTTCTGATAAACAGTCAACAAGGACCCGGGGGCATGCCTGCTCTGGCTGTTCCTTACTGAGGCAGGACAAGGTGTGTGTGCCGCCAAGCGAGCGCACCGGTAGGACTGGTACTGCCAGGGGACAGAGCTATCTCACACTTCATTTTTTCCCACTCAACAGACAAAATGTGCACAGTTCCTTTTTACAGAGGAGACAAGCCATGTTTTCTTCATTTTCTCTACAACAAAAAACCAAAATACATTCTCATTGTTGAAAAATGGAATATCTTTTGCCCCTATCTGTACTGCCACCTCAGCTGGAGTTTGCCAGGTAGAGCTCCCACACAGCCTTGCGGCACCTAACTAAAAAGCAACTTTATCTCTGAACAAGGAAATCCAAACCCCAAACAATACTACCAAGCCTTTTCTGCAGTCTGTAAGCCCATTTCTGCTTTCCACAATTTCTTTACCTTCTTGAGCTCCTGATCAGGAGATCGGTGTATAAAGGAACTCAG
>WEIS01015045.1:0-17082 GCA_013389965.1 Todus mexicanus | reverse complement strand
ACCCTGCTATTTTCAAAAATCCCAACTGATGTGGAATAAAAGGTTAGATGACTTTTTTATTTTACATTCTCTAAGTTTTAGAACATTAAACCTAGAAAAACTTGTCACTGTCCAGCTGCAGCTCTGAAGGAAGAAAATCACACAAACATGCTTGGGAAAATATTTACCATGTTGCGAGCATGGAAAGAAATCAGGTATTACTGTTGCAACTCCAACACAGTCACAGGCATTAGTTATTTAAAGTTTTTAAATTTTAAATAGCATTTTCAGAAAGATAGAGATAATGGCATCAGAATTTTGTTGTCAATTAATCACATTACATGCGAACATAATCAGTTAACCCGAGCCTCTTTCTCCAGAACACTAGACTCCAAATGTGCATTGCACATCTAAGTACACAAAACATTTTTGTCATTCATCTCAAATATGAAAACATCTGGCAACAGAAAATAGGAAAAATATTTATAGACATTTTTGGACAGAGATTACTTCAGGTCAAGTCAGAAAGCATCCCTAAGCTGCAATCATCAAATTCTTTTATCAGTTATTTTGGATTTAGCTGGTGTTACTAAGAGAGAAACATGACATAGGCTTTTTATAGCAGTTGCCAATTCAACAATGATCAAAGTTTTATTATTCTTCCTTAGATCAAAGTCTGGACTGGATAATTTTGGGATTATCTCCAGCTCATAAAGTAGAACAAACAGTTTTGGATACCCACATTATTATATAACAATATTGTCTTCTTGCAATAAGTTTTGTTCTTACTTACGTATGCCACAGGTTTTTAGTGGATTGTCTGATTATCATTTAATTGTTTTATTGGCTTATGAGGACAATAAAAGAGAAAATAATACAACAGCAGCAGAAGGCCATAGAAATATTCAAATCCTGTCTTGTGTATCTACATTCATATGCAGACGATATTAATGAGAACAGGTGAAACTAAGAATAAAAAAAAATAAAACTGGGCAGAATTCCAGTGGAAGGTAATAGGTCTAACAGCTCTGCTCATTATAAACCACTCACGGCATCTGCAGATTTCCTTTTGAGGAACAGAGACATTCACACACCTTGGCACAGCCTGTTCATGCATGTACACACCCTGAGTGGAATAAAGAAAGTCCTTGGCAGAGAAAATTAATATACTTACAGTATGTCAACTTTCATTACTAGGCATAAAATATTACTCCATGGGTAATACTCAGCAACTAATATTTTTTGTGACTAAACCTAATTTTAAAGGTGCTTAGATTTGTGCTTCACTTGGGTGTGCTTACCTTCAAGAAAAAAAACAAAAATCTTTTGGTTTCTATTTTGAGTAAACCCTTGATTTCCACATTGCCTATTGACCCATAGGCTTGACTATATTCCCTTTCCACTGAACAAGATATGTGCTATTATTTTCAGTGAAACAGCAAGTCCTAAAGACATCTCTTCTTCTTTTACACCCCAATTCTACAAAATCCATTCGCCTTACATAATTTTCACTGAAGCCAATCCTTCCACAAATGTAGATTAAGACAAGTGGCAACTTCAGTCCCCAGAGAAAGCCAGTACTTCAGCCTAAACTGGAATACCTTTTTCAGGGCTGTATTATACTCTCTTAGCTACCTTCCTTTATCATTAACTATGTCTCAGCTCTTATCTAACCTGGTTGTCTCCCTGACTTTGTTATGCCAAAAATAAACTGGAAGCTTTCATCGCTATTTAAAAGCAAACTGTAATTTGAACAGCAGTTTTGCTGACTGTTGATCTAAGATGCCTCATACGAGCCTGATGTGGTAGAAACAAAATGAGATTTATGATAACAGTAATTAAAGCAGAATCCTTTTGTTGAGTGAAATCTCACAATCCTTACTCATAGAAGACTTAGATTGGAGGAAACTGTAGTTAAAATAAGAGCACTTTAGAAACTATTAGGTTGAGGTTCCAGGTATAGCAAAGCGAATTCTAAATACTAAAAAAATATTGCTGAAACTGTTTCAGCTTTGCACTTTGGATTAAAATGTCCCCATCTCTATGACAACACATGACCTGTTTTGCCATTTCAGAAACAGAACAAACATCTTCATTAGGGAGGAAGCAGTAAACCAAAACTTGTTATTATGCTGTCCTTGTAAAGCCCCGTGTAGTTAAGACCACTCACTTCGCTGACCTACCTCCAGAAGGATCGCTGCAAAATGCCATGCCAATAAATGAGCAGGAAAAAAGTCTAAGCATGAAACAGAAAAAGACATTGTTGGCTTCACTGATAAACAGCAACATGTACTGCACTTCTCAACACTTTCCAAAAGAGCCAAGCACAGGTCTAAGTGCTTCAGAGAGTCAGAACCTCACATTTTACTGGTTGGCTTGGACTGGTTTTCTTGCAGCACCCTATGAGCTGAAGCTGCAAATATACCACAGGAAAAAATAAAGAACCTTTTGTCTCACCTTTGAGCATACTGTCTTCTGGATGTTTCCTACATTTTTTACACATCAGTCTTTTTCACAATGTGGCAATCGATCCTTCTTGCACTTCAAAATGCAGAGCTCAGATGAACAGATTAAGAGTTTTCTACACACATGAAACACATGCCATCTTTACTAGCCATGGGGAGGTAACTCCAAGGCTTTATAATCACACCATACTCATTACCACAGCTGAGGTTCTTGAGATTGGCCACAACAGTTTGCAACAGCACAGAAGACAACACAGGTTGCAAAATCCACACAAGGAATTGGGCAGGTACTCAGACAGGTAGCTCATATTCAGCTCTCGCTGAAGCTCTACGCAATCACACTGAGCTTAAGCCTGATGTGTGCACATAAATAGAAGGCACTGCATTGTGGATGTGGCTGTATTTCATGGTTTATATGAAACAAACTGAGTCACCAAAGCACTAATTCTGACTCACAAATGGGGAAAGGCAAGCGTAACACTCCTCCATTGCAGGTGTACCTTGGGTTAAGTCCGTCTGGTCCAACCTTCTTTACAAATTAAGGATTTCCCTGTGTACCATATGGGACTGATAAACACAACGAATATAACACTCAATAACGTTCACAAGATTGGGACACTTTTTTTGATTTGAGCTTCTAAAAAAAGGTCTTTCTGAAAACAGGCCATGATCAGGTCTGAGCATTTAAAACACGCGTGTCTCACATAGTTTTCCTCTGCTATTACTGTACAATGTCTAGGAGTCTTCTCTGGGTTTTAATGAAGAATGTCACCTAATTATAAGGATAGTATAACCTAAACAATATGTGATAAAAGAATTAGGGGCTACTTGCTGGTCTCAGAACTTACAGACGAAAGTCCGCTTTCCACTTCATGTTTCTGCCTCTACACAGCAAACCTAATAGATACTACACCAGTTACATGAACTAACCAGGTGTGATTCTCATCTTCAATTACTTAGATTATTACTTAGATTAAAAACAATTCAAAATATTCAATTCAAACCCATTAAAAGGAGAGGGGAAAAAAAAATTCCCAAAAGACTGTATTCAGAGACTGCAAAGCACATAAGGTTCTGGTGTTCTTCACTAAAAGCAATTTTGCTGGCTTTTCATCCATAAGCTGATACTTATTTTCCTTCTGTGCAATTCCTTTCAAAGCCATGCATCTAAAATAGATCCTACCTCATTGTCCCAGTTTCCTCTTGTTGTTGCCATTAGCCTATGCAACTTTTTCCATGCATTCAGACTAATTTTCATTAATCACCAAAGTTAAACAGCACAGACTAAGCTTTGTTGAGGGGGAAAAAAATATAATGAGATGAATAGGCAAAACTTAAAAAGGAGCAGCTTGAAAGAGATAAGTCAGACACCTCAGTAAAATATTCCTCTTCCCTATCAAAACAAAAGGCCTAAAGATTCAGCTGCAGCTACTGACTCTCATGTACAGACAAGTACAGCTTGCAGTGACAATCCACGTGCTGATCCTGAGCTATTTAAGCCACTAAATTGAGGTTAAAGCCCTAAAATGAGTAACTGGGGAAAAAAAAGACAAAGGAAAAAAAAAAGAAAAACGCAAGGCATTGCATGTATTTGGAAGAAATAAACAGAAAGTACAGATAGGATTAAATAACAGCATAAAATGAGTACAGAAGAAATTCAGGACAAAAGCTGGAGAGAGAAAAGCCTTCAGAGCCAGCTCCCAGTTCTGCACCGCACAGGTATTCAAACTGGGAAAGAGCTGCATTGGCTTGACTGAGCACACAGCCCTGCCTCAGGTCATGCTGCAGAGCACCCAACCCTGCCAGGAACGTCCTCCTTTGGGCTATGGAGCATTATATCAAGGAAAATGGTGGAAAGCACTAGGACTAGAAGCATTTAAAGCTACAATATTAAGTATTTTAAGCATGCTAAAATTCTCCAATTCTAGAATTAAAGAACTGTCCAGCCAGTTTATCTTGTGCAACCTTACATTGCCCTCACTCTCCAGGTCTCTCTGCCTCAGAGCATTGGGTGATGGCCATGCACTAGTCACGCCACAAATTAAATCAACAACACACTATGACACGCCTGAAAGAAATACCTCTCTGACAACAACTAGAAAAACACAGCAATAGATTTCAAAATGGATATGGCAGACAATATTGCCACCTCTTAAGTGTCTAGTTCCTTCAGGTATAAGCAATGTTACTGTGAGAACCACAGACCATAATAAAACGTTGATCAGAAGTTCTGAGGAGCTAGTTTTTAAACCAGTCAGCACAGATCTTAATCAAAACCATCACTGCCAGCAACAGCAGCCATTTCTACAGCTATTTGAGGAGGACTAGAAGATTTGGAAAAGGAAAATAAAGGTTATTGGTGGAATATGTAGGAGCTCGAGATTTAGTAATATCTCAGAAAAATCTGTGATTTCCTCACACAAAAGTTAACAATCATGAGACAGAGCAATCAAGTGAGTTGTGCACAGTGCAGATGAAGAGAACTATTACCAGAGCAAAACATAATGAGCTGAAGTTTATCACCTCCTGTTAGAAATCTATTATTGGCTTGTGTGAGAACAAACAAGGAGCGCGAAAAGAGGCCCATAAGGCAGAAATTCCCCTGTTCTGACCTGGCTCTGAAACTCAGGGGAAAGAAGATCATTTCAGTTCTTATCTCACCTATAAAATGAGGACAAAACCTCCCTCACAGCAGTATTAATGGTGATTTATTTGTCTGAAATGAGAAGCGATTGATCTGCATTTATTAGAATTTCAAATAGGAAAAGGACTGTAATATAAAATAAATTCTTAAGCTAAACAACCCTAGTACTTTGACAATTGAATAGGCTAAAAAATGTAATTACCTTCTCTACAACACCCACGCTTGCAGCATCAGAGTGGTACAATACAACCTGTTAATATTAGGCAGCAATATTATTTCTTTAACACCGGTTTCTGTCAAAATTCAGTGATTTTTGTTATGGCACAAGAAGAGAGGAGAAGACAGTACTATTGATAAACCTATTTTACAGGTCTTTGTTTTTCTGAAGAAGTTGCCCACCAGAATAAACACAACTTATGCTAATTCTTTCAACATTTAGAAAAAAAAAATAAATCTAGCAAAGATCTTCGTATTTCACCATACCAAACACTACCATTTGTGCCTGTTTGCTCTAGCATAACTGAAGATTATAACAGTTAAAAATAGCCGTTTTTCCATTAACTTAGACCTTCATGATAACAAGTAGTTTTGACAGTTTTTAAGCAGTCTGAGATAACATGCACAAGTAGGTCACAGTTATACTTGGCTTTAGAAAAACGTCTTTCATCCAGAGAATTTACAGCTCTATGCAAACAAGCCCTTAGGTAAGCAACAATCTATAAGGCTTACTCCAACACCCAAATTCAGTCATGTATGAGTCCTAATAACAACTACTGAGCAACGGCTGAAAAGTAGAATACGAAGCTTTTGCAAACTGCAAAATTGAAAAGCCTGGCTGACGTCAAGGGTAGCCTTCCACTGATCCCAACGGGCTGCAGAACAGGTCGTGAGAGTGCCCTGGGAAGGGCTCCAACTTGACAGAGAAGTGAAAAGGGATTTTCAAAGTTTGTTTCAGCTCCCAGTTCAATCACCACATTTCCAAAATGATTATTTGGTCAAGCTTCTGGGAATACACATCTATGCTGGTATTAGGTCAAAATATTCACTAGAGCTACACCATGAGGCAAGCGGTAGAAAAGTGTTGGAGACCTTACGCTTTTGCAACAGCGAGAGGTGAGGGGCAGGTGTGAAGGACTGCAACAACCTAGGCTGTGAAGAGTGCAAGAAAATAAAGTAAAATTTCAGAAAATTCATCTTAAAGCACGGGTGAGCCATTAGTCCTCGCAGTAACTCCTCCGAAAAAGTTAGCTACCGTTATTCCCAGCATAAAACTCCTCATCTGGAGTCCCATTTAAGACAAAATTACATGAATTTGTGGTATTAGTCAAACTTCATGTATTGACTTGCAATATGTCATAATGTCAGTCACCGTATGGGTAGTTTTGGTTAAATAACAACAGGGAACTAGAGCAGAAGAGTTAAAAGGAACGGTCCCAAAGTACAAAGGTACGGCTGGATTTCTTCTGTCATCTGTTGCAGTCAGTTCACTAGACCATGCTGCCTCCTGGAGCAAAAGAGATGAATAGAGAGCTGCACAGATTGAACACTGATAATATTGTGATAGGTTTTACTATCCCGTCAGTATCTTCTGCACTTTAGTCATTAAAAAGGCATAGATGAATGTTTAACTCTTTTGCTATTCTTCTTGTGCTTGGTATATAATCAACAGACAGCTCCAAGTGTCTGATGCATTTAAAATAATAATGATCACCTTTTTGACAGCTATCACAGCATAAAATATTATCAATCAATATTTGTTGAGCACACAGACCCTGGTGATACAGTGGTTTTAATAAGATTGCATGTGTATGAGGTAATCTGCCTTGGAGAAGCAAAGGGTCCCTATATGATACTTGAACAAAGCCCTAAGCCCTTAAAGAATCACTTCTCAGTCAAGTTACATTCTCATGAGTAACCTCATTAAGATCCACATAAGCGTGTAAAAGTAAACTCATATGTAAAGGTTTTTACAACAGCAGTGTTTAAAATGGTTAATAATGACAATGGTCTATACTGCTTTAGACAGTGACTTTTCAGCGGGTGGCGATGGTGAGATCAGGGCACTAGTGACAGAACCCTGCTTATTTTCCAAGTCCATTTGTTAAAATGGAAAAGCAGATATCAATTAGTATCTTAATCTAATTTATGGATCTAATTCACTACTTCTCTAAATTCCTGTGGACTTGTCTCTCCCTCCAATTAATTACTCTGCAAAGCCTAGATGGCACAGGAGAGGCTGAGAACGAGTTCACCCTTCTTCTCCAGGCAGCTCTCCAGCACAATCAAGCAGGCATAAGACATCATGTGTTGTGCAGATGAATAGGAAAGAGGGATGGTGGGGGGAGGAAAAGGGAATATGGCCAGTGGAAATGTTCCTTGGCTTCCCATTCTGTACGGTTCAGTTTTGGTGAGTCATCTGCAGAGCTGAAATTGCAGAGTTTTTCTGTCACTTCCTCAAATCCAGGTACCCCTTTGAAGGCAGCAAAGCTAATCCACGTTAGAAAGATTTCTTGGGTTTTCTCCACAAGTATTAATGCAGCCTTAGCACAGCACTGATGCTAATACACTTAGTGTTCTTCTAGAAATGGATTCTTTGGAGACTATTACAGTCCATTTCTTCCTGAAGCAAGAATTCTACTGTGCCGTGAAGAATTATGCTGCTCTAACACCATTTATTATTTATATCCAAAATGGGTGTGATGCTTTAAGAATATGGTCCTAGCCACAAAATGCTGACAACCTTTCAGCAGTCACACAATGCCTTTCATGTGCAGGAAGCTCATATAGGCATCAACGTGAATCCAAGCAAATGAACAAGCTGGTCCATGCTAAGCAGTATTTAATATATGAAGATACAGAGAAATAAAGGAATGAGCAAGTAAAACAGATCACTACATTCAGGGGATGGTTAATTTGTAACACACAATTCTGACAAAGTGCTTTTTCAGCTCTGAGGTAACCAGGGAGTGGTTTCACTTGTCGTTCTTGTACAGATAACCTTCTCTCTTCAGGAGATGCTTACGAGTATTTCTGCTTTGTTATGACAACGTTCAGAAAAGGCTTAACTTTATGCCTCCAGTCCTTTAATTGCTGCTAACTATAGTCAGAAAAACCTGAAGGCATCATTCTCTGGGCCACGCCTGCACCAGTTTCTCATATTGGAAGGGGAACTTTGGGGCAAGGCAGCTCTGCAGTGAGGCTGATCTGCTCGGCTCCAGCCCAGAGCCACCCAACGCACCGGCCGAGCCTAGGCACAAACGCATGCAAAGGACAAAGGCTACTCAAGTTTAGGCCATTATTAAAACAAACGCAAATCTGAAGCCAAAGTTCAAACCGCTAACTCCAAGCCAGATGCAAATGTCTACCAGAGGCACAACCTGGCGACGGGATTCACCACCACACCCCGAGCAGCAGCAGCAGCCCGTGCTCCATCCACAACGCCAGGACGAGGCAGACGCCTCGCCAGCGCTCAGCACCGAGCCCTCAGCATTCCCTCAGCAGTACCAACCACCGAGGTGTGACCCCCCCTCACCACCACGTTCCTTTCTCTGCACACACACCCTCCAAATTGCCGCACCCCCGGCGCCCCCCCAGCCTCTCCCGGGGCTCTGAGGGGAAGGCTGGCGGGGTCCTTCCCCACCCAGCCCTCTCCCGGCAGGTGCTGCCGGTCCCCGGAGGATGCTCTGCGGCGCCGAGCGCTGCTGCAGCCCCGCTCCGGAGCCCCCGCTGCAAAATGGGACCGGGCAGGCGACAGCCGGCGGCGGGGAGCGGGGGACACGACACCTCCCGGCCTCGCCCCGCTCCGAAACGGGCTGCGGGGCTGTCTCTGCAGCAAGGTCAAGCAGGGGGGAACGCGGAGCTCGGCGCGGCGCAGACCCACCTCTGGCAGACATGGCTCAGCCGGGCGGGGAGAGCCGCGGAGCTGCGGCGGCAGNTCTCCTTCCTTCTCTCCTTCCCTCTGTCCCTCCCTCCGTCCCTGGCCGCCGCCCTGCGGTGCTTTGGCGAGAGGGAGCCCGCGGGCGTGTGCCCCAGCGCGGTGCCGGTGCCGGCACACGGGGCTGGGCTGGGCGCAGGGAGTGTGACCCCGGCTCGGCCAAGCGCCTCCAGCCCGTTCTCTCCTTGAGGCTCCTACTGAAAGCAGCGGCTGGGGCCGCTCCGCAGCGATCCGGATCGGCGGTGTCGTGAGGCTGGAGGCTGTGGCACGACTTGAAGTGCGCCCAGCAGACAGCAGCGGGGCGTCGCAGCTGTGCACCTGCGGATCTGGATGTAAATAGTACATAAACTGAGGAATCAGAGCAATGTTGTCTACAAAACAATCTGAGTATTAAAATACAGAGAAGAGTACTCAGCTTCCTCCTGCAATCTTAATTGAAGCGGTAAACAGCGAGGCACAAGATCAGTATCTAGTGGCCACCCTCCCCACAGCAGCCTGGCTTCCAGTCTCATAAAGCCGAACACTCCCAAGCCACACGAAAAAGGAAAAAACCCTCCCATGCCACCAGTTTATTAGATGATGGCAAGAGTTAAGCAAACCAGTAATCCAGCTTGTCAAGAATAACAGGCTGGAAGACCACATCAAAATAGTGAAACTGAAACACTAAAGCAGGCTCTTATCAACTTCAGAATGGGCAACTATGAACGAAGAACCAGAAAGCGCAATCTGTGGTGTTCGGTGAGGAGCCAGCATGTAAACGAAATGACAGGAGAGACTGAATCACACTCCTCCACTCCGCTCTGCCGTACGCTGTAACACCTTCGTACTAGCAAGAAGCCCACACGGTTTCTCCATCAAAAAAACCCACAAACAATTATCAAAATCTTCGTATCGAAGTGAGACAGTGAAGATTGCATTACAGTTTCTGCAGTTTGACAGTGCAGCCTGGCCGGTGGACCTGCTCTATCAGACCAACCCTCTGGCAGCGCTTCTATGCCGCTCGCCTTCCCCATCATGCCAACTGAGCCGGGAGCACCCATGTCTGAGGAAGCACGGAGGCAGCAGCAGAATGGACAGCACACACATGCCTTCTTATCAGGTGATCCACACACAAAAAATGTACTGGCAGTTTGACTTTGTGTTCATGCTCACATGCAGCAGCGACTATCAGTCACATCCAGCTCTCTTTGTTGTGGATTACCCCAGTGTCCCCCACACTTCAATTCAACCATACTCCTTACGTCATTCTGTTTTCTTGCCCATTGCAAGTGTTTCTGAATCCTGCAGCAGGAATGAAATAAACCTCAAACTGCTCTTCTCCTTCCAAACTCCTGTGGCATTATGCTTCATTGGTGATCTGACACCCACTTGCAAAACAGTTCCCTTCCTCTTTTCTGAAATTAGTAGAATTTTCCACTTGCAAACAACTCAAGTTTTCCATCTTTTCCAAAAGAGCCAAGGTTTACCTCTGTCAATGTAGCATGACAGCATTTTGTATTTTTAATTGAGTCACTTCCTATGCACTTCCTTCAGTGAGTTTCTGACTAGCACTATCAGGGGTTCTCCTGTGCGGTACTTAATAGATGGCTTTAAAAAGAAGGTTCAGGAACATGCAGAAATTAGCTTTTTAATGAAGAACTTCCTTTCTTTATACTGCTAGGAAGTAGGAAGGGAAAGGCACTTGAAACTTGGGTTTCTATAGAACACAAAGTGTTTATTCCATTCACTGTGTAAAGTCTCTTAAGGCAGAGAAGTTCAACAGACATGTTGTTCAGAGAGCTAAGACGGATCAGATGCAGCGCTCATTTATTAAAAAGAGTTTTTTAGATGGCTTTCTGGAGAAACTGGGGCTGAAGTTTTATTTTCCTGTCTGTCCATAAAGTCCCTTCCAAGAATTTTCAAGATTTGTGCCTGGAGAATTTCAATTCAAGCTGACTAAAACGTATAATTCAGAAAAAGTTCTACATCACTACAAGTTTTGTAGCAATTAGCACTTAGGAAGAGAAACCAAAATGAATGAAAAAATCTGCAGTGGGAACTCAACACTTACCAGTTCTGGAGGGCACATCTTCATTAACCACAAGTACCAGTCAGGCAATCTGCATGTGTGCAGCTGAATCAGCTGCTGTAGTTGCTGTCTCAGATCCTGCCAGTATCTGCGGAATGTGGAAGGACGCTGCAGAGGGTGAGAAAGGGAGGTACAGAGAAGATGCGAGACACCATTATTAGTATTTCACAGATGAAGACCTCAGATACTTAGATAAGAGATGCTGAGTTAGACAAGATGGACAAGCCAATCCAAGAGTGTAGTGCTGCTTCTGCAAGGGGTGGTCACATACTCTTCTATGCAGTCCATTCTCTCTTACTCCAACCCATCTGCTCCTGCTTCCCTCACTGCAGCACCACCATGACTGGTTTGATCCTCAAGGAACTATTTTAGCTCATTAACTAGCAAAGAATCACTCCCCTTCTTGCTTTTAGTTTTCTGCCAGGTAAGGATGTAGAAGGACAGAGAAAGAAACCAAAGGCTCGAGAAACGAAGGGCTCAGATAAAGACTGGAGCTGACAGAAGGCCAGTGCAGAACTGCACAGCCAGGAAGGGGTGAGAAGAAACCATTAGAGGGAATAGAGATGATCCTTTTGAGCAGCAGCAGCAAGCTGTTGAGCTGTTTGATTGACTGAGCCATTTCCTGACTACTTTAGAAGTCCATTAAGGAGCAGTGATTGACATTGTTTTATTTCAGGCACCTACCTAAGGCTTCTGAATTAAGTCAGCTGGGAAGCAGGATCCTACCTCCTACATTTTCCTATTGACTGTACAGACAGCCTGGGCTTATAACTCAAGTTAGACAGCGTAAAAAGATCCACTAAGGTCAACATTTCTTAAAGGTATTTGAGCTTTAAGATAGGCAAATGGGCACCTTGGGAGTTTTCAGACGTGCTCAAACAGATGAATATGTTTTACCAAAGAGTAGGTGCTTTCAAATCCCCTACTGGTATTTTCAGATGCTTCAATGCCCTTGAGAAGCTAAGTATGTTGTCCAAGGTCCATTGCATCCCAACAGGTAGAAAGTCAAGAAAGGGAGCCAGAAGACCTGTGTGATTGAACAGGGAACTGCTGGGCAAACTCAAGAGGAAGAAGAAAGTTTATAAATCATGGAAGGAAGGGAAGGCCACTTGAGATTATTATAAGACTCTAGCCAGAGGATGCAGGGATGCAACTAGGAAAGCCAAGGCTTCCCTGGAATTAAGGCTTGCAAGAGAGGTCAAGGAAAACAGAAGGGGCTTCTTCAAATACATTGCAGATAAAAGTAACACCAGGGGCAATGTAGGCCCGCTGCTGAATGAGGCGGGTGCCCTGGTGACAGAGGATAGAGAAAGGCGGAGTTGCTGAATGCCTCCTTTGCCTCTGTCTATACTGCTGGAGGCTGTCCTGATGAGCCCCAGACCCCTGAGGCCCCAGAGGAAGTCAGGACTAAGGAGGAGTTTGCCCTGGCTGATTAGGACTGGGCTACGGACCAGTCGAGCAATCTGGATGTCCATAAATCCACGAGTCCTGATGGGATGCACCCACGAGTGCTAAGGGAGATGGTGGAGGTCATTGCTAGGCCACTCTCCATCATCTTTGGTAGGTCATGGGGAACAGGAGAGGTGCTTGGGGGCTGGAGGAAAGCAAATGTCACTCCAATCTTCAAAAAGGGTAAGAAGGAGGACCCAGGTATCTATAGATTGATCAGCCTCAACTCCATCCCCAGAAAAGTGAGGNCCCTCACTTCAAGAAGGACACAGAACTGCTGGAGAGAGTCCAGCGCAGAGCCACTAAGATGATGAAGGAAGTGGAACATCTCCCCTACGAGGAAAGGCTGAGGGAGCTGGGGCTCTTTAGCTTGGAGGAGACTGAGGGGTGATTTCATTAATGTTTATAAATATGTAAAGGGCGAGTGTTGGGAGGATCAAGCCAGACTCTTCTCAATGGCGCCCAATGATAGGACAAGGGGAAGTGGGTGTAAACTAGAACACAGGAGGTTCCATTTGAATATTAGAAAAAACTTCTTTACGATGAGAGTGACAGAACCTGGCCCAGGCTGCCCAGGGGGGTTGTGGAGTCTCCTTCTCTGGAGATGTTTAAAATCCACCTCGACAAGTTCCTGTGTGACTTGGTCTAGGTGATCCTGCTCCAGTGGGGGGACTGGACTAGGTGCTCTTTCAAGGTCCTTTCCAATCCCTAACATGCTGTGAATCTATGAATGACAATGTCCAGCTAACCCCCAAGTCTGAAATGTGAAAACATCAATCGTTACTGAACTCTTACAGCCAGTACACTGTCCTGCTCACATTTGTTAACTACAAACAAAGAGGTTTTAGATCTGCATCAAGCAAGGGCATTATCTCACTTTGTTCCCTGCTCAACCCTTTACTCTAAAGAATTTGCTGTGGCCAAACTGAATTAAGTTATGCAATCAGAGGTAGTTAAATGTGCAAGCATTTTTACATAGAGGAACTTTTACATCATGCTATCAATGTAAAACGTGACAGGCATTTCCTTGCTCAAAGTTCACATTAGCAAAGATGTTTATGAATAACATGACAAGAATAGCAATGAATATTCTGAATAAACCAGCGTAAAAAACTCTTTAGCATTCCTAAACATGGAGAAAGCTTTAGGAATCAGAAGCAGAAATTAACCTGTAGTTGCAATCATGACCAGCCAAACTCTGAGGAGCTTGTACGTTCTTCTGTCAACAGCCATGTTTATGTGGGGTAGAAAGGCTGGGGCCAAACACATGAATTATCTAAATCAATGTGAAAGTACATCAGTCAGTAGCTTGACATCTGATCATAAGACATATTGAGGTTTCTTCCTGTACTCCTGGAATTCACACATTGCTGAGGCTCTCTTAATTTCTCACATGCTCTTTTCTTTATACATTATTTTCTATTCTGAACACTGTACTGCAGGGCCCTCTGGCTGAGAAGGATAGAAGTGGACAGGCCTCCCTTCAGAGCATATTAAGATCATTCCTTAATTAGCTGGTGGACACAATTTGATTGGAGAGACACAAAGGACTGGCTCCTTGTCAGGAACTGAATGCCTTGTTCTTTGTCATACTAAGTTAAGACAGCAACCCCTAGTTCCGAACACAGCACTGATCAGTTTTACAGCTAAGGCATGTGCCTGTGTGTAGACACATCTTCTTAGACAAAATCTCCTTGAAACTGCGATGGCTGTTTCACATGGGCTCAGGACATACTTGGGAATGAACACTGGCCAGCCAAAAGCCCCATCTTACAGTCATGGTAACAGCAATTTGCATCTTGAAAGATTCCTGAAGAGAACTGACAAAAAAAAAAAAAAAAGGAACAAAAAAAAAAAGAAAAAGAAACCCACTTTTCTTCTGGTAGTCTTGCTCAGGACATCCAGGTACACATATTCTGAGTGTTTTATTTCTCTTGTCTGTTGACACCTACCAATAAATGTATCTGTTGTGCATGTGAGGTATTTAAAGTTCAGATCTAGCTGAGTATTCTCATGCTTTTTTTTCCTCATTAACATGTTATTTTTACAAAAAACAACCAGAAGATTTAATTTAGTCACGCGGGGGGTTTTTTTCAGTCCGCTTCTGAATCTGTTTGAGTTTAGAGCTGATGCTAATTCTCCACAACATCCAGTTGTTTATTCCACAGCGAGTCACCCTGATAGACAGAGATGCCAGCAGCTGACTGAATTCTCCAGATGAGCGCATCGCTGGAGTAAAAAGCGAGGCCAGGCTGCCCTCTGCGGGCCACGATCTAGCAGTGGGAGGAACCGTTTTGCAGCAGCTCATAGAAACTGATTAAAGCCAGTACAAGATTTCCACATTGGAACACAGAATTTTGACATGTGCTGTACATGTAATGCCAAATAGAGCAATTGGTTTTCTGCTGCCTGGTTGTTACTGCTGCAGAAGCAGGAGGAAAATCAAGCTGCACGTGTCTGATGCAGCCATCAAGCACCCCAGGTACAAATAACAGCTCAATGTGATACCACTTGGGAAGTCCCAGGAGATGCAGAGACTGGGGATAACAGCTTCTGAACGTAACACCAGAGAAACTAAATGGATGGAAATACTTCACTTGGCACACGAGCTGCCAGGCAGGAATCAAGGACAGTGCATTACAGCACCACTGCAGGATCTAACCAGGAACAGGTTCCGTTATATTAGGCATATTGTGAATGCAGGTCTGCTTACTTCAGCATTTCACATTATGTGGACTGAATGTCAAGCCAGTTCAAAGCAGCCCGAGGCAAAAGAACAGGGATGAGCAACAGAAACATTTCTGGATGACCCTGGGTCTACTACAGCCTTCATTTTCTTTGCTTGTTGTCAGTAGCGCCTCCAGCTCAGTTCCTTAAAGGCTTCACCCAAGTGCAGATGCTCATTCCTACAGGGCTGATGACTCAGAAAGAATTACAAAGAATCCAGTTGTACGTACTTTTTCTGGAAATGCAGTTTGTCTCAGAGTACAGCTTCTGAGCATGAAATTTTAACTGGAAGTGTTCAGATGGCTCCCTCTGCCCTCACCTACAGGTAAAATAATGCAATGATGATGTACGTGGTCACTCTCACCTCTTGGGTACAACACAAGAATTCAGTTATTTGTCAATAAGGGCCAGTCTTTGAATACAAGACCCTTCCTTAGGGTTTAGTTGTGGCAAAGATGCAAATATCATGTGGGATGTGATAGCCACAGGGGTAAGTCAATATCTTCATAAACTCCAACCACTCCTGTAACTTCAAATAACATCATTTAAGAGCTAAGTGGGACAAGGGAACTGCTGAGATGATGGGCTGTCATGTGTAGCAACCAAAGCTTTTCCAAGCCAAGTAACAGGCAGCAGTTAAGCCCAGAGGTAACATTACCGGTTGTTTCATTCTACACAGGATACACAGAGTTACTTCTTTCCCCGAAGAATAGCTACGAGGGATTCTGAATCTCGCTACTTTGTGTCCCACGGATGAAACCAGGTCATCCGCGCCCTCTTCTGGTGAGAGCCCTTTCCTCTCATGGACAAGAGTCACTGGCCACCTTCCTGGTGTAACAAAATACTGAAGAACATCTCTGGACTTTTGTCGTGTAACTCTGTGGCTAGTGAACACTGGAGAGCGTTGTGACACTAGTATTTGGGCCTTTCTAGATAATTGTGCTATCAATAACCTAAAATTAATCATGAAGCCACTACGGAGCGTATCACATCATAAATATTTTAGGCACTTTCTTCAAAATTAAGACATTTTACAAAGTCAAGATTTAATACCGGACTCCATGGAAGATTTCATTTATGCCTCAGGACAAAGATATCTGAATTGAAACTCTGACAAAAGCCTAATGGACTAATGCAAAAGAGAGATCTCCTGAAAGTCTCTATACTTGCATAGTAGTAGTAAGCCTGAACTATTTTGCATAACTCATATTGACTATTAACATCAGCTTTTGCATATTATTATTCAGATTATCTGATGACAGTTTGGGGATGAGGGGAAACCAAAGATGTGAGTAACAATGAAATCTTATTATGCGTTAGAAAACAGACAATGTAGTCAGAGCTGATTGGAAAATTACTCAGAAATCTCTCAGCAGGCTCAAGGCTAAGCACCTAAATTCCCCCCAGAAACACAGATTGTGGTTACTAGACTTCCCTCTCTACAAGTACATAGATGAGTGACTGAGGGAAGCAATTTATAGCAGCTGGATTGCTCAACAATTTTTTTTGCAACATTTTGGGAGCAAAATCCTGTCTATTTATAGAAGAGTCAGACTCATGCAGTTATTACAGTTACAGTATAATATAACCCCAGAAGTTCATTCTCTTAGTCTCAGGTTCCACTACTACAAGTAGTAAACCTGTGGTCCTGCTAACCTGCAGACTTCAGTGAAATTGGCTAAGCTCCAACTGATTGTATTTGAGAGCATTTATCTGGTGGTCTCAGTAATTTGTGATATGCTAACACTTGCAGATACCTCATGGCAGAACCTTCATGTATTTACTTACTGAGGAAAGCTTGGATAATAAGACTTCC
>WEIS01015028.1:0-12178 GCA_013389965.1 Todus mexicanus | reverse complement strand
CATCTCACCACTATAAGCCCTTGCAAAAAAAATCCCTCCTCAGCTTTCCCATAAGCCCATACATATGTATTTGGAAATATGAGAATTTTTAAATGATGCCTTGTTGGTTTTTATTAGACCATCTGATGGTCTCAAGGCTGATAAAGACTAATGTGAAATGTAGGGATGTGTTGGAAGCACAAATTACTTCAGAGCATCTTTATTGCTTGGAAAGGGAAATGTTCTGGTGCACCAGGGCTTTGGTTTCTAAGATATTCAGGACTTGACTACCCTCAAGTCATAGAAATAACATTCCTTTTCCAGGGTAGTCCAGGCTATAATACAACACATACCAAATATATCAGGACGAGCTGATCTGAAATTTGCTCTTTAATTAAGACAATACTGAGTAGACCCAGCCTTAGACACATTTAACAAGCTCATTCCACAATATTTGTTTATTCTTATGATCTTAACTAACGGACCTGTCAAATTTTAGATTTTCCCAGTTACATTTTTCATCTGCACTTTCCAATGAGTCATTCTGTGGTAAATTGCATAGTTTTAGGGAATGCTTGAAGAGAACACTTTCTCCCATTAATAATCTTTGCAAAATAAAGGAGTTGAAAATGCACGTAATTTTCTAATATTCGTTGGAAGACTAAACTATTCTGTCAGATGTCTGGGAAAGATATGAATGTTCCCTCCTTGTCTTGAATTATTAGTATGATAAAGAGATTGACACTTCCACCTGAGTCCTCTAGTGACTTCCTTCCGGAGAAAAAAAAAAGACACACCCACCACAGGCTGAGTGTGCCAGCGCAGAACGGGGGCAATGAGGATTTTGTGGTGTGCAAACAAGGCTGCTTTGGTGGCATCGCCTTTTTCCTCTGGTCATAAAATCTCTCAGATTTAGGGGAAGTGAGCAAGTCTGTCCCTGATAGCTTTAAATAAAATGAAAGCCTGCAATAAAGAGTTGAAGGAAGAGTTCATGCTGCAGATCCTCACTGGAATGGGGCACTCCCCGAAATCTTATCTATTTCTTAGTTCTGATAACTGAAAGCCGCGATTTTCACTGCGGATGCTGCGGGGAAACAGAAAAGGAGTGGAAAGGAAAAAAAGCCCAGCGAAATGCGTTATAAAGGGTCAGTGAAGAGCGTCTAAAAGAAAAGCAACCAGCGAAGAGTGCTTTAAGTGCTTCTGAAGGGTAATAAAGATTTGTTGTAAAACAGCTACCATTTTGAACTCTTAAGTGTTCTACTCCATGGTCAAAAATTATTTGGGAGGCTGCCCGGAGGGGTCATAGGGAGCCTTAACATCATAAATTCAAGTCCTATAGCAGCTGGGTGAGGGACTGAAGGAAGCACTTTAACCAGATGAAGGGAAATATATAAGCAGAGAGCATCGCAACCAGAGCCTTTGGAAAACAGAGAGAACAAACTCAAACCATTGTAAGGACTAGAAATAGGCCGTTCCCAAAACCTGGCAGAGAAAGAATTGCTTGAGTGAGGAGTGCTAAGTTTGACTGTGCTCATAACTGGTATGCTGTAGGTTTCTGGCTTCAAACTGGAAGAGGGGAGATTTAGATTAGTAATTCGGAAGTTCTTCACACTGAGGGTGGTGAGACACTAGAACAGGTTCCCAGGGAAGCTGTGGGTTCTCCATCACTGGATGTTCCTGAAAGGTGGGAGGTCAAAACTACTTCACGGGAAGGAAATGTCTGATCCATACGGCTCAAACAGAAGAATGGGAGAACCTCCCAAAAGGATAATTTTAAAGAAAATGCTGATTTGGCAATAAGATGGCTTCTAGCACTCTTGTATTTTTTTTACTCTGTGGAACGTTACCAGAATTAATGCCTTTCAGCTTTGGCACAGGGAGTTACAGATGCTGAACTACTTGTCAAGTATTTCTCATCTCTCCGATAGAACATTTTCAATGTATTGAGCACATTTAGCAAGTGATGGCTGGACTAAAAAGCGTGTTTGCAAAGAACATTCTGTTGGATACTGAATATTTAATAATGGGGCTTAAAGTTAGCCTCTGGTTTTAAGGTGCCTTGATGTTTTGGGTACTTAACCTCTACATTTTCATCCTGTAAATGATGTGCAGGAAGGTTTGGGGAAAAGCTTCATTTCACTGCCTTATTCTTTTGATATTTCATAATCGATTCTCACTGTTGCTACCATGCAGGCAAACCTCTGAAAATCCTCAGGCAAGGCATCATGAATGGTGATTTCTTTCCCCTCTACAAGCTATTTACTGAGTTCACATTAACAGATGCCCACTGAACCCTGCTTGGCTGTTATTATCAATAAAAGCGCGTAAGTGTAAATGTTTATTAAAAAAAAATTCTTTCTGGAAGAGCCTCAGCTCCTGGAAAACCCCCAAATTTCTAGAGCTATTCACCTGGGAGCAACCTGGAAATAAAATATTTTCAATGTCACCCCCAACTTCTGCCTGTCAGCCTTTCAGACCACCTCTCACGATCGTTTTCTCCTCCACCTCCACAGCTCCTCCTCTTCTCTACTCCCTGCCTGCTTTTTCCTTCTCCGCCCCACCGCCCACCCACCTGACGTGCTGAAAGGGTAACTTCCCTCTCGTGTCAGCTCATCTCTGATCTTCCTTTAGAAAAAGGAGTAGAGCAACACCAATTAGTCCCACAAATTCTTGCAGGAGTATCATTTAGCGTGGAAAAAAGCTTCTAATTAAACATTTGTATGTAATTTCCCTCCTATTGTAACACTTGATCAGAACTTTCCCATCTTAAAATAAACTAACTGGTGACTAATGGTGAAAGGCAGAGCTTCAGCTGAAATTTGCCTCGTTTTGTTTTCAAGGTTATCCCTCTAGACAAGGTTGCCCAAGGAAGCTGTGGACGCTCCATCACTGGATGTGTTCAAGGCCAGTTTGGACGGGGCTTTGAGCAACCTGCTCTAGTGGGAGGTGTCCCTGCCCATGGCAGGGGGGTTGGAACTGGATGATCTTGAAGGTCCCTACCAACCCAATCCATTCTATGATTTCAAAACATCAGCCTTAGTATCTCTACAGTCAATGTAGAACTTCTTACACTGCTCCTGCTTGCACTTCTGGGGCCTCAATCTGTTGCAGGATTAGTTTAGCTTCCATCCCTTGAAAGTGTTCAAGCTTTGATGTCTCAGTTTTCCAGGAATGTGGGGCTTTCATCCTTTTGACTGTGATTCTTGCACTCTTGTGCCTGTCCTTCATTTTAACTGGGGCACTGAATTGCGGTGATTGGATTTTGCTCTGCCCCAGTTAAAACTCTGCCTTTCCACTTACATTTTCCAGTCAGATTTACTGCCAGCTAAATGCTGGTGACCAAAAAACTGCATCACTGTATTAAAACTCAGGCAACGGTCAGGAATTTCAGAGGTATAATTGGGCTTTGCCCCTGCAGCGTAAATAATCTGGGCTGAAAAGAATCTTGCTAGCCATTTTCTACAACTNTTTCCCTGAGCTCGAGCTGCTCTCTGGGCTTCGGGACTCTTCCTCGCTGGGTTTGGCCTTGGCAGCTTCAGCTTTGCCCTGAGGCCTCCGGCCCCGGTCTCAGCCCCCGGCTCAGGCCTTGGCTGGGCCCCAGGTTCTGGGCCGCATCCCTGAATCCAGCTCCCGGTTCCCGGCTGCTGCTGGGCCCTTCCACAGCATCAGTGGGGACGGGGATGGATTTACCATGGGGGGGGTTGGGTTCCATACTGGTTTTGTACAGATTTGTATATATTTACTTATTATTATTGTTATTATTTCATTTTTCTTAGTAAAGCTGTTCTAGTTTCCTTTCCTAATCGCTAAGTCTCTCTCCTTTATTTCCTTTCTTCCCTTTTTGGGTGGGGAGGGGGAGAGAGCATCTGTTGCAGATTTGGGGGGTGCCCTGACCCCAAACCGTGACACACCTCTAAATATTGTGGTATGAAATATTCACCTTTTTAATGTTTTCATTTGAATCTTGTGCTGCTATTGCCACGAATTTGGATGAATGTGGACATTTTGCAGAAATCTTTCTCCTTTCATTTTTGTTGGACGTTTCAATCAGAAATTAAAACTCGGCACCTATGTAGCTGACCAAAAATTGTGAGAGGATTTCAAGCACAGAGGCAGCCAATTTCCTTCCTTTCCTAAAACAAAGCTCATATTTTTCTCTTTTCAGGATTTTAAAATCTATATATGATATAATTTTGAAATAGATCGATTAATAGTTTACATAAAATATGAGAAGTATTGGCAAAGAGTTTGGGTTTTTTTTACATCTATATAAAAACTTTTACTATTTTGCATAAAATATTAATCGACCTGTTTCAAAATTACATAATGTAAAATATGTAAAATTACATATGTAAAATATTAATCTACTTTCCTTAAAACTTCAGGCTAAAATTGAAAACTTCAGGTATTATCCACAAGGTCAAAATGCGTTTCTTTTGAAATTTGTTCCTGCAATGGTGCTTTTGGCAAATGAAATAACCAGCATTAAACAAAATTCCCCGTGCTTCCCCCTGAATAATATAATCCTCCACTCACTTTTAAATGATCCTTTCACTGTCTAGATGAGCTGAGATAAAAGCGTGACCTGAAAATGAAGGTATTAGTAGGGCAATGATTATAAACCTTAGCGCAGCATTTAAATTTTTTTTTATATGGGTATGATGGCTTGGAAATTTGCGGTTTAAAGGACAATTCAAAAGTAAATACATTTATAATTAGAATGATTATTTTCCTTCTCCTCAAAATAACAGAACCTACTTAAAAGCAGTTGTAAAAAAAAAAAACCCAAACAAAGAAAAAGAAGAAAAAAGAGGATAGAGAGACCCTAGATGACACCAATAAAGTTTAAAAGCTCGCAGCGTTTGTGAAGTGTGTACAACAGGATAATTGTCGGGGGAGAGTAACTCTTTTGCTGCAGTTTGGTAGATTACTTTACTGTAATTAAAATATTCTGTTGCCCGTCTCTCTAGCATGAATTTTCATTATAATCCAAAATTGTGCTTGAAATTAATTACCGTATGTCTCAACTCATCAGGAAGTGACTTTTCTGACACTGGGAATGTCAATTCTGATGACAACAGCGCTGAAAGCAGGCGTTATCCTTCCCCAGGTTTTCTCCCTTGCCACCCAGAAACTGCTCTGGTGGAATGATGTGGACCACTGATGGATGAAACTATCTTGTTTGCATAAAAATACCACAAAATACCCATGTCTTTCACGACAGTGAAGACCCGTGATGGTAGACTTACTGGTTTTGCAAACGTCATCTCCCAGTGGCTCAACCAATATTCTCTCTAGAGCGACACATTGCCAGATTTGGTGTAAATTCCTCCAAAAGTAAAACCTATGAATGGCCACCTGAGCTCTTCCAAAGCTGTGGTCACCACGTAACTGCAGCACTTAAACGTTCCTAAGTCAAAACTCGCCAGCAATAACGTGGCCACATTTCCTTTTTGCAACTTGGCTGCCAGATGAAAAATGTAACTCCTTAAAAACCATGGAACCTTAAGAAAATTAAATACCAAAAAACCAACCAAACATTAAACCTGCAAAAAGCTCCTTATAAAATGAATCCTTAAGATACATTTTTCAGCTCCCAGAGCGAGCAACAGACCTACCTGGAAGTCTAGACATGGCCTCAGGCACAGCACAGGGAAGCAGTATATGGAATAAGTCCATGCTGACTACTCCGGGATCCACTTCTGACTCTTGGCTTCTTCAGCATCTTGGTAGCTAATAATTTAATCTGCTTTACACCAGTAGCTGCTTCCAGTACTGTTGACTCCGCAGTCTTGGATAGCAGAGCTATGGCTCCCAATACCATCAGCAAGAACATTTTTTCATTGACTCATAGATGTATTGGCTGGAGAAGTCCTCTGATGGTCTATCATAGAATCACAGAAATGTTTTGGAAAACACCTTTAAGATCATCAAGTCCAACATTTAACCCAGCACTGGCAGGTCACCACTAAACCACATCCCTCAGCACCACATCTACACACCTTTGAAATCTCTCTAGTGACGGGAAGATAGTGAGGGGCCCAAAATTGAAGACAACCTCCTGCCTGAAGTAAGACTATCACTTGTTTAGGGCCTACACTACCCTTGTAATGAAAAAGCTTTTTAACGTCCTAAGTTTCATAGAATCACGGAATGGTTTGGGTTGGAAGGGACATTCAAGATCATCCAGGTCCAACCCACTGCCATGGGCAAGGACACCTCCCACTAGAGCAGATTGCTCAAAGCCCCATCAAACCCAGCTTTGAACACATCCAGGGATGAAGCATTCACAGCTTCCCTGGGCCAGGGTCTCACCACCTTCACTGTAAAGAATTTCTTCCCAATATCTAGTCTAAATCTTCCCTCTTCCACCTTAAAGCCATTTTCCCTGGCCTTACCCTACAAGCTCTTGTAAAAAATCCCTTCCCCAGCTTTCACTGGGTTTCCTCAGCTTGTCCTTCAATATTATGATTCCCTCCATTGGCTGCTTTCCAGTTCCTCAACATCTTTGAGTTGAGGTACCCAGAATTGTGCTTCTATCCTCACGACAACAAACACATCCCATTTCTAATTAGTCCCTCACCAGCTGCATCATAAGGTTAATCACATTCAGTTCCAGAAAAAGAAGTAGTCAAGTAGTCACGGAGTCCTCACCATTTGAGGTGAAATAAATGTTTGGTAGCTTCTGGTATTTGTGTGGGCACCTGAAGGGTGGCATTTTCTAAAGGTGCTTCTCAGCCATGTTATCTATTTATCTTCTGCAGTCCTTGCTCACGCCGCCAAGGCTGAGCCAGATGCATGTTGATTTTTAGCTAGAGTTTATTTAAAGAGAAGTGGGAGGAAAGAAATTAATTATTGGGTCACTGCTGAGCTGTTCTTTGGTTTTGGCTTTGCGCTGGCTTTTTCTCTCGCAAATGACTTCTTGAATTATTTTATTAATGGAAATGTGGGCAGATGGACTTGAAAGCGTAACTCTTCACTGACTCAAATGAGAATCTGAAGTAATTCAATATTTTATAGGCTCTTCAAGGCTTTATTCTGCTCTCTTTCAACCACCATAAACCAGCTCTCCAGCTCAGGAGCAGATCTGCCCGTTTCATCCATCCGGATACTGCCCAGTGCTGCCATTTCACACCTCACCCCGCTCTCGTACACGTCTCTCAGCCTTATCGCCACCTTCTAAATAAATGCGTGCTCTCATTTCCTCCTGCCCACACTCAGTGGCTGTTGCCCACATGCAAAATGGATATGATGGGTGCTGGCCATCGTTTTCCCAGGTGCGGTGCCAGGAGATGTGGGGTTGGTACCATGGATGAATACTTTGGGCACGCACACTTTGAGGTGCAATGAGGGCAACGCAAAGCCCAGGGATTCTCTCTGCTGTCTCTGAAGTTGGCAGGAGCTTGACCATGGACTTACTTAACACCGCAAAAAGCTCTGGTGGAAAAAGGTTGACCACCTTGGCATCGCCTTTCTCTTCTCATCCCTGTTCTTTACTACCTTCACTGCTCCACACTCTAGCCTTGAAGCTGCTCCAGCAGAACCAGCCATTGCTCCCCAAGGATCGCTTTTGGGGGAGATCCTTGGCAGTGTCTCCTGGGCCTGATGTCACCTGCACTGCACCAGGCGGCTGGTGCAAGGGGTGATGCTGTGCTCGAGGGCTGCTCTGGATGAGGGTAATCACCCCAGCTCCAGGTGAGGTGCAGGAGCAGTCGCAATCTCTAGCTAATAAGAAAAAGAAATAATTGCAGGAGTCTGATGTCCTCACCCACAAAGACTATTGCAGGAGCTCTCAGGACTGTTTCCATCAGACCATAATGTTGAAGCCAGACTGTTTCATGGAGACTTATTGATTTCTGTGACGTTTTTGATGGGAAGTGCCGACTGACATCATATCCATCTAATGCCTGTATCTCTCTATCTCACAAAGCCAACTCAAGTGGGGTTTTTTCCAGCTGGAAGGGACCTACAGCAATCACCTAGTCCAACTGCCCGACCACTTCCACGCTGGCCAGAAGTTAAGGTCTATTATTAAGTGCATTGTTAAGCCAGATGCAGCTTGAGCTGGGACCCTACCTTGAGGGGAGCAGGAATGGAAAGGCAGGAGAGCAATTCCTGCGGGATGACTTGGAGGCTTCCTCCCTTGCTGTGAGTGAATTGATGATGTGAAGAGAAGCAGAATCTGACCCTCTGTGCGCATTTCTATGCAGCGTTGAACACAACCAGGTTTTGAAACACCAAAACGTGATGAAATGAAAATGAAAATGCTGCCTAGCGTTAACAGAGACGTTAGATCATGCCTGAGGGTGCAGAGGAGGAAACTGCAAGCCACAAGATAAGCTGCAGCTGTCGGATCACTGAGAAACATCCACAGTGGACTATGGTTGCATACAAAAGAAGTAGATGAAGTACCAGCAGATGGTACTCGGGAATATGCAGCAGTGGCTGTTCTACGGGGTCAATGACTTTTTTTTTTTTTGTGCAGCAGAGTTGGAACTGGTGCCTCAGCTCCACACTCTGCACCACACAGAGGGAATCACTGCTCTGCTGTTTGGGCTGCTGCGGTGCCGAGTCCTCTGCTGCTCCCAGCACAAACCTGGTTCTTTGTGCTATGTCCCGCTTCCTTGATGCCCTGTCATTAGATGTCACCCTAACTGAATATTGCTTTCTCTTCCCTTGCATCTTCCACCCCTCACAGTCCCATGGCAGCCCTGCAACACAAAGGGAGCCTGGCCACGCTGCTTCAGTGATAACAAGGCTGCTTCCAGTTGCCACTCAGGGGTGAAGGCGCACTCAGTTTGCACACCTAGGTGGTGGGGCTTTGGGTGATTGTAGCTATAGATCGTTCCTCACACGGCACAGATTCTTGCTTTGCACCTGATCTCAGTAAGATTCAGATTTATGAACCAGTGCAGACAAAGGAAGAAATAAAATATTCTGTTAGAATCATAGAATCGTTTTGGTTGGAAGAGACTTTTCAGATCATTAAGAACCCGGATTCAAGGTGCAGCCTCCCCAGTGCCCAGTCCAAGGGGACAATCCCTGCCCTAGTCCCGCTGGCCACACGAGTATTGACACAAGCCAGGACGCTGGTGGCTTCCTGGCCACCTGAACACACACAGGCTCATCTTCAGCCTCCTGTCAACCAGCACTGTCAGGCCTTTTTCTACTGGACAGTTTCCAGCCACTCTTCCGCAACCCTGTAGAGTTGTATAGGGTTGTTGTGACCCAACTGCAGGACCCGGCCCCTGGCCTTGTTGAACCTCAACGGCTGGAAGAGAGAGGACATGGGAAAACCACCCCCCCTCACACCCCCCCAATTCAATCCTCTGTTCTACTGGCCAGCTGGTACGGCAGAGACAGGAATTGCACCCAGTGGATGGCCACGGCAAAGCTTCCCACAACATGAGAAACCTCTGCAGAAGCAAGCCAGTCCTTTGCCCTTCCTCCACCAGGCTGATGGGACACAAAGCTGAACCCAGTACAGATGTCTCACCAAGAAACTGGCACTCTCAGCATGGATCTTTGTCCAGGGTTGTCCCTAAATATGCATTTTGGACAGGTGAGTGAAAATACGATGACTGTGGTAGAAACCAGGGCACTTTCTGAAGGACTGTGATGCCAGCGGGACAACTCTGCATAGGTGTGCTGCTCACCTTCTGGACTCTCTGGGTTGATGCTGAATCTACTGTTCCTGAACTTTAATTCTGCTAGCTGCCCAGGGAGGTTGGCACTTATCTTCCATTATAAAGATTCACTTCACTCTGCAGTTCTTCTTACATTAGTATCTCTGGATTTTTGCTAAGATTCTGAAACCCAAGCCACGCACATAAACACGCGTTTCCTTCCACGTCCATCTCTTGACGTCTGAAAAATCGAAAGGGCTCATTTCATTTAGTCAAAATGATAGATACCCTCAGTGGATGATGATCTGTCAAGCGAGGGTGTCTGACAGCGAACAATAAGGAGCAACAGAGGGATCCTCTCTGAGAGGTCCTCTCTGAGACTAAACATTTTTAAACGAGCAAATAGAAAAGAGTGCTTCTTCCTCAAAATGATCCTCAAGGTGATGCAGTTTGCCAGAGCATTTCTCAGAGAGTCCAAAACGATGATTGCATTTGTGGATGAAACTATTCCAAGTCAAACACAGACGAAGTGAAATGTGTTTCAGAGAAATTATGGACTTTTACATTTTTTTAAGACTGTACAGGTGAAGAGTCAAGCCCTCAGCTGCCAGAACTCGAGCTGGCTTCAGCTGAGCTGTGCTGATTTCTGATCGTTTTGTTAAATTATATCTATACATATTCGCCATTGTGTCTGATCGTGTTTTTAAAGCACAGTAAATTGTGCATGTTAAAATAAATTGCAGTGCTAATGATAATGGCTATAGCAATAATAATAACAATAATGATCATAATAATAATAGGACGCCTTGGCTGGATCACTTTTTGACTCGCTCCCGAAAAAGAGACTTTTTAAGTGAACATAATTTGTCTTCCAGTTCTCTCAGAAAAGGGCACCTGGGTTTCTAAGATCTGTGGCAAGGTTTGTAACTCCAAGCAGGTGGGATCACAGAGCTAATCCATGGTAGGCTGATGCCTGTGAAAGCCACTTGGTTCAAGCCGATGGGTCACAGGAGACCCGCTTGCAATGTATTCCATTATTGGTTATAAAGATTTTTCTGCAAAGATCCAGATCTCTCATTCTCAGGCTTTAGAGCTATCGCTTTCTTTTCCATAACCTCAGCTCCCTGCTCTGCTCCTCTTCACTTGGCATGCAAACCAGCTCTCCTTAGCTTTCATTGCTCCTCCTGCCTGTCTTTCCTGCTGAGTTCAACCCCATTATTTTTGTCCCCTCTGCTCTGCCTTTTTCTGTCATCTCTGCCCCCTCCTCTCTCTATTTCCCAGGTCTTTCATCATGCCCTCAGCAGGCAATGCCTCTTCTATTGACTTCAATGGGCAGTGGATGTGCCCTTCCTCCTGCAAAGCATCTTCCCATGATAGGGCCACAATTACAGGTTTTTTTGCAAAGCTACCACTTATGCAAAGGAGAATCTGGTGTTTCAGATGACCCATTTTTAATGAATCAACATTAAACCCAGAGAATAAAAATGGATTCAGAAGTGTCTTCTTGCACCAGATGTAAGAAAAATCTGATAGGCTGCGCTATCTGTTAATGCTGTGTAATTGCAATCCTCTTCCATTAAAAGTCATTGATTAAACGTCTAATTAAAAGCTGCCCAGATATATATGGTGTTTAAATATAGTGGAGGGTTGGGATTTTGATGAACTCATTAATACAAATCTTATTTGTGAACAGTTACAATGGCTCTGCTGATGAAAGCCAGGTTTACTCTTGGACTTCGCTCTAGAGATTCCTGTGGGAAAAAAAAGATCAAAATTATCTTCCTTTTGTATTTTTCCCATATTTCAAGTGGTTTGGACAGACATCTAATTTGCTTTCAGTATCGCATGTTCTCTTTTGACATCAGAGGACACATTTTCTGAGCTTCACAGAAGTTTTTGCTGCTCAACTACCATTAAAGTCAATTGGATCATGTGGCTAAAGCTAGGTATAACAATCGGACAACGCACTCCAGGGTTAAACTGCTGCACTTGAGCTATTAGATTGAAAGAGTTCTCCATCTTCCCAAACACAACCTGCATTGCCACAGCATGGTGTCCCCTATTCATCACCTCCAGACAATTACAGCTGCGTTCAGCCCCGGCGTAAATGAAGTTGCCGGAGCATTTGAATCATGCAGCTTAAGCCAGAGCTGGATCTGTCCCACACAGAGCTGCTGAGTTTTCAGCGCAAAAGAGGCCCAGGGATGGGGGTGATTGGCACCGGTTTGTGAGAATCACAGGATAGAGGGGAAAAGGAGCTATTAAAACAGAGAAAAAAAAGAAATAAAAAAAAAGAGAGAGACTCTGGTTTCAAAACGGGAAAACTGGGTACAGCTTTTGCTCAGTGAGATGCAAACGCTGCCGGCAGCTTGGCCAAAGGAAGAACAGTTTAGGGCTCTTTCCCAGGCTTTCAGATCACCCTCTTCAACACAGAGCCTGCCGGCATCAAGCGCTTCAAGGCTGAAGCTGTTCACAAAGCCACCACTGCTGCAGAGGACATAGTTCATAGAATCATGAAGGTTGNAATATCCAACCTAAACCTCACCTGATTCAACTTAAGCCCATTACCTCTC
>WEIS01015026.1:23652-34528 GCA_013389965.1 Todus mexicanus | reverse complement strand
TGTTGATGTAGATGTTGGTGTGGTTCTGGACACTATGTTAATTTGATTAAATTCACATCTAAACAGTTGCAGTTGCAGTCACAATTCTATTAAAAACAAAACAAAGCCCTGTATGCACAAAATTGATTAGGAAAATACTCTCTTTTTTTCTTCTTCTTCCATTTGATTTTATTACTTTTGTGAGCCTCTTAGTCTTGCATGATTATGTACTGCATTTGGAAGCAAAACCATTTTCTGACATAGCTGTCCTGGTTTCAGTCTTACAAAGTAGTCTACTTTAATTGATCTGCTGTAAGTATTTCTCAATAAGAAAAACAAAAGAACCCAACAGAATTGTCAAAGAGCGAAGGTAAAAAAAGGATTGAAGTATTTTCAGGAAATAATTTCTTTTAGCTCTTTTGTGTTACTTTGATAAACGCATGCCCTGGAATATGTGGGTATTATTATTTGCAATTTTGTCAGCTCTGGAATTAGGTGGCTGTCATTATTCTTTTTATGACCCAACGGGTCCAACCGAACACCAGCATTCCAGAAACATGCATGCTCTATGCATGAGCCAGTGCTTGTTTTGTTGCCTTTGCATTACATTCAAAAATTTTTCTCGTTGTTCATGTTTTAAATCTGCTTAAGTATCCAAATGATGCCAATTGGCAATTTAGGAGCCATTCTTCTAGAATACCTGAATTGATTTTCAAAATGGATGCTAGCACAACTTTGCATTTAATAAAAGAGATAATTGCAGTTGTGCTGTTTGGGGATGCTTGTGTTCTTCTAATGGAGCTTTTTCTGTGTGTCTTAAGGACACACATTTCTCACTAACTCTGGTTGGGGTTGTGTGCTCAAAGTAGTTGGTTCTTCTTGGAGAAGAACAGTGAGCTTGCTAACTACTTGTTGGTTATTCCGGCAGAGCGGAAGGAGATATAACCTGTTCCTGAAGAGACGTCTCAGGGTAAACCAGTGATGAATGATATTGCAAGTGGCTTGGATGGCTGCAGTAATAACATGCTTCACTGAGTGATACCTTATTTTAACTAGGGTCAAGGGTCACAGTTACAAAGTTCTCTGAGAAAGACCTGAGTATTTTCCAAGTGCATCTTGCATGGCCTAAGAGGGAGAAGACAGAGACATAGCCCTCTGAATTACTCATTTTTGTTCCTACTCTAATAAAATAAACCCACAATTCAGTCCTATAGAAATACAATTTTGCAGATTAATGTGGTTTAAAAAAACACCAACAACCCTTCTTAGCATGGAGTTAAATTTAGACTAGAGTATTGACTTCCGTGGAGAGCCCTTTGCTGCATGAACCTCTAGTCTTGTGAACAATTTGTTAAAGCTGAATATTGATACTTTAATAAATAATATTACCTAACACTATGTCAACTTCCCTAGGAGGGTGAGGTAATAGCTTCTGTTGGATTAACATTAATTACTGTAGCCTAATCATTGAAAAAGAGAAGTGTTGTTGCTGTGACATTGTGGCATGTTGATAAAAGAAAATATGACTTTTAATATATACTAATTGTCATGTTGCATTGATACATTTTATTAGAAAAAAAATAATTCCTGGGAAAGTGAAGAATTTTTAAATGTAATCCCTGTATCATTTGTGTGCATTTTCCTATGTGGTCATTGCTGGGACGTATTTCTCTGTGGTGGTTTGCTTAGTGAATCTTGTTCTGTAGAAGAAAATGCATGAAATTTACTTTTTGCTTCCTGCTTCAAGGTGATGAACTGTGCCCTAGCTGGCTTTTGTGTAGAATGGTCTTCTGACTAACTGCAGAAAAAAATCATTCTGTCAAATAACAGTTGTCTTGATCATTTATGACACACTGTAAAGACCGCGAAAGAATAAATGGTGTCATTGTTTACAGGTATTGCAACATTAGCATATATTTATTCTTCATAGATCAGTTATTTACATGTATTGTTTGTGGATATATGAAGTTAATTTTGAAATTATTTTAACTGGATGTAGCTCTTGTTAGAACTTGTGCAGGTGTATCTTCAGCTCTGAAGAAGCTGAAGAATTGGGGCAATTTTAGGGAACTTTTTTATGTTCCATTACATTTTTAAGCAACAGCAATACTTAGATTTTTTTAATCATGTGCCTGTATCTCCCACAGATTGATAAAAGACATCAGAGCAAAGATTCTATTTTCTTCAGGGATGGTGTCAGGAGAATCGATTTTGTTCTCTCTTATGTGGATGATCTTAATAAGGAATGGGAAAAAAAGTTGGTAAGTTTGGCTTTTTGAAGTCCTCTTAATTATCATCTATCATAACGTGAATATCAATTACTAAGCCTTTCAAACCACTACACTCGGCTGGAATCGGACTTCGCTAAAAATCTGATGGCTGTGTAAAAAGCCATTCCATTTACCGAAATTTCCGTTGTGCATTAGGACCCAATTTTATTACATTTTTGGAGCTTTATTTACTCAATTGGTCACTCTCCATTACTTAGGCTGCTCAATATATAATATGATCAATGCTAAGTAAGCCAAATGATACTACTTTCTTCATTTCACAGTCTTATGCACAGTAGAACATCTACATCAGGGTTTGTGCAATTTAATTCTGCATGTGTCTGTAACTTGCAAGAGTTTATGGCCCCATGGAAGAAGACATTTAGGCTGCGACCACGCGGGTTTCCTTTGTGGTCACAGAACAGGCAGGCATGAAGTTAGCAACATTACGGTATTTGAGTTTGTACACAGTTCTTGGGGAATCTGCAGAGAAAATTGCCCTGTGTTTATGTTCAGCATAGACCTTTATACAGCGAATATGCCCATAAATTAATGCAGACTTGTTAACGTAGAAGTAGAATGCTGTTGTCTGTGGGAACAAGATACAAATAGTGATTCACTGAGCCTTTGGAATTTGTCTGGCATACTGTATTTGCTATCGTACAGTCATTGCGGGAAAGAAATGTGAATTTCTTTTACTGTAGTACAATGATACAGCAAACTGTAACAGCTAAGAATAGAAATGTTCATAGGAAGTGAATAACAGTTGTGACAAACCGTTTTGTGCCCTTGTCTCAAGGAAACAGCTTTATTCTGCATTTCTAAGAAAGAGGTTAACTTTTTTTGTGTGTTTCAACATAGCCCTGACACAGATGTAAGAGATGATCTATTCATCTTCTCCTTTAGCTTCTTGCAGAACAAATGTATTAATTCTTTGATGTTCCTCAGAAACTTCCTAGCTTAAACTCTGTTTTGAACTTGCCTTCTATAGTAAATCCTAACTACAAAGTTTCTCTGAACAAAAATTAGATTTATATTTTTGTGAGACAATACTTTATGTGAAATGGAAATATTTTACCCATATATGAGATGCATGTAAACATGGCAAAATAATTTTTCGGGTTTTTTAAGTATCTAACAAATTATTCATGTATGACCAGGACACAGTCCTCGTTGTGCATAAGTGTATTTCCTCACAGGAGACTCCAGAGCATTAGGACTCTGGGATCTCTGTGCAAATAATTTGTTCCTGTGTTTACTGGAACCAAAGTCTCCTTGTACCCACTGGGGCATGGAGATACAGAAAGTAATTTTACCTAATTCTTCCTCACAGGCACCAGGTGGCCCAAAGTTAGGGAGCCAGGGGCAGCAAAAAATCAGATGCTTCTTGTTTCTCCTGGACCCTGTTAGGCTGCCAGCTGGGAGAAGCTGTGTGCCCAGCTCTGCAGGAGCAGCTGAAAACTGGGCTTGAGACAGAGCGGGCACCTCTCCATGCTGCTGCCTAGCAGCTGGGCTGGTACTTGGAGAAGATAAGTGTGTGGGGTCTCCTGCACTTCAGAGGGAACGCAGAGGACCCTCCCAAGCCATGTGGCAGCCCCTGTGAAGCAATGGTAGGGCCAGTTATCTCATCTGTCCTGTCAGCCTCCCGCTCTTGTGGCTGCAGGCAGATGAGGTAACGAGGGGACATTCCCAAACAGGCTTAATCTCTCCTGTAATATTCTTGCTTGGGAGCTGTGTGGGCAGCCTGAGCTTGAGCTGAGCCCTGTTAATGTGTTAGTCCTGTGAAGTGAACTGTTTTCTCAGGGTAGAGCTAAGACCAGAGTTCTTGTACACTTCACAGCAGCGTGTGATCATAAAGGCTGTATTTATTTCCCAGTATCCTACATGTGACTGCAGTTACAATAAGCCTGGCTTTTGTAAGCTTGGCGCTCCCTGCCTAAAGCAAGGATAAAAGTGAGGAAGAGTTTGACTAAGGAATAGTATGTTTTAAACTTTAAATTATTTTATTCTCCTGTTTATTTTTATTATTTTATTCTCCTGTTTATTGATCGTTGTTACTAGGAGTAACAGCATTGGTATCAAGAATCAGGTTTATGACAGTTGTCTATCTCCCTCTCTATCCCTCCTTCCTTCCTTAGATACCTAATCGTGCAGTGTTGCATGTGCTCTGGGCACTGCTGGACTTTGGATCTTGTTTTGTTAATCTTATCAGGATGGTTCATTACAATCAAGCATATATTAGATGGTGAAGTTACTCTGTACAAGGATCCAGGATAACAACAGTGGTGTTTGGAGAGGCGAATGCTCTGCTGGCCTCTGTCCTTTAAAGGCCACAGTGGTCTCAGAAAATGTAGTGTCATTCTTTTATAGATGTTTCAGAGAGGCCTAAGAACTGTACTTGAGCAAAATGTGAGGAAGGGCATTCGCTCACTGTTACTGGTCTTCACTGATGTGATTACTTAGGATGCTTCCCACTTTCCTCTGTGACTGCAGAGAGGTAGTGGAGCCACAAATAGATGCACCAGGTCTAGCTTTTTAGGTTTGGACAGTAAGCTTAAAAATTTTACAAGTATATATTAAAATGAAACAGCGCTGGTCCAAGGTACATTTTGTCCATTTCAAGCTTTTGATGGCAACTTGAAGAAATCCAGCATCTGGCAAGAAAAGGGGGACCATTGGTTTTTTTGCAGCAGAAAAATTTGCTTTCAAAGATGATTGTTTCAAGTGAGTGGAAAGTTCAGTTCATTAACAGGGGTTTCAGAGAAGGTAGCTTATGGGAAGATAGGAGGTGGTAAAAAGAGCATAATTTCGATGAGAGCACTGCTATTTATCACACTAAGTGTATAGTAAGGAAAAATCAGTAAGATGGGGCCAGGCCCTCTGGCTCTGTCAGTTAGGAAGCTGCACAGCTGGAAGAGGAGCTGGCTGGTGTCACTGGTGGCAGAGAACCCGCTAAGATGACTTGCTTGGTTCTCTTCCATTGTTTGCTGGAGAAAGAATGCACACCAGCTTGCTTTGTTTGGAGAAAATATAATCCAGAATAGCATGTAGCTTTGGATACTAAGCTTGAATGTCAGCTTTTATATAGCCCTTTCAAATATTATCATAAATCACCTTTTCGTTGTATTGTTCTGTAGTAGATCAGTAGGTCAGCAAATGAGAGTTCTCTGTTGTGTTTATACAGGTGCCTGTAGGCAGGTTTGTGGGATAGATAGATTAATTAAAAATAGTCATGATATTGCATTTGCCCCCAGCTTGTGCTAGAATTCAGGAATTATCATATTTGCAAGTTTACCTAGGCCAGTGTCTAATTTAATATCTAATGTTTGATCAAATCAGATATGACAGGTAGAAATGTGCGACCACTAACAAAGGAAAATATATCAATACATCTTAACATAGATTTGAGGGTCATTAAAGCTATTGTTCAGTCTATATTAATTTATCTGAGTAGTTGTATAAACCACAATGTAAATAGGGCAGTCTACTCCTCACCAACATGCAGGAAAAGAAAATTGCATGTAAACTATGGTGATTTGGGGTTTTTAAGTGTGTTTGAAAAATGTCATTTAACACACAGCATTGCAGGTTTTAACTAGGAATAAATGGATAGTCTAGCTAGTGCATTCTGAAGAGGCTAGGGCTCAATATTTAGCTTAGCTTGTAGTTATTCTGGCAGTTCTTCAGCAAATTCCATATAATTAAAAGGAAATCATTCAGTCTCCCAATAGGAGCAAAAATCCTACAAAAAAGGAAGGTAAGAAAATGTTCTTTATCTAAAGACACCACCTGGGAATTACACAAGAAAATACAGAGTTCAGGAAGAGTCTCAAACTCACAGAGGTCACACAGCCACCGCACAGTGCCACCGGCAGTTTTATTTATCCCTGGATGAAGTCCACGCTGACTTTCTGCAGGCTAAGCATATGTGAGCTTACAAGTGATGATTTGTTAGTCTAATCTACTTTTACGGTTATGTTGTTTTGAAGCAAATTGTCTGTCATCAGTACTTGAACACCCCTATCAGGCATGATTGCTGAACTGATCACTGTAAGTGATCAATCTTCCCGATGCTTCCAGAATTTTTCTTTATAACTAGTTTTAATGTTCTTTTAGAAATATGTCTGAGCTTGGACAGGAACACACCACACACAGCACCCTCCCAAAGAGTCAGAAATGCTCAAGGCACATCACATCGTTTACTTCTCTGGCTAATGAGATCACACAGGTTACAAGCCTATTCCCAGCAAATAGGTTTCTTTTTGCTAGTCAGTGCAACTCCCGATACATGGCCATCCCTAGGCTGCCTGTCACTTAGAAGTGGACTGGTATGTGCCAGCTGGTTTTTGTCTGTTTGTCTGCTTTCTTTTACAAAGCATTACCTTTTACATAGCCTTAAGGGGTTGGCATCAGGACAGTTAGGAGTGAAACTCAGTGAGGTCATCAGTTAATTGCTAATTTCATTAGTTAATAAAATGTCTTTATTTCTCTTCAGGAAAGAAGAAAAGAATTTGAGAGCAATCTGCAAAAGGCTGGTTTGGAACTAGAAACAGAAGACAAGAAGGTAAAGAGAAATAAAAATCAGGACCAAAGAAGCAGACCTGCAAATTACTAATTAATGTCTTAGTATCTCTTCTTTGAGAGAAATGATAAATTATTCTAGCAGATTTCAGTGGAGTGTGACTAGTTTAGGTGAAACAAGCTTAATGTGTTTGAGTTATTTTTTCAGATACGTTTGTAGGAATTGTGGAAGCAAAGTAATTTTGATTCCGGAGGAAGTGGCTTTTGATTTCATAACAAAAAGAAAGCAGTCCCAAAATAGCTATGACTTCATTTAAACCCCTGTAAACGGGAAGTACACTCGCAGCTAGATGGAATCCCACCCAACAACTAGTGATACGTTTGTGAAGTCAGTGAATGGATTAACTTATGCCCACTGGTTGTTGTAATTATAAGGAAGGACCCCGGTGTGGATTGATTATGAGGATGCTTGATTAGTGTTACCATTTTGTTTAATAACTGGAGAACACAGGCTACTGCCTTCCTGAGCCAGCATGCTCTTTTTTTCAACCAGAAATTCAGTTGAGCAGAACAACTTTTGGTGAAGTCTGTAACATCCATAGATGGGTATTGACTGAGCAAAGTGTTCACAATACCTTCTGATGGCTGCTTTCTGCTGTGCAAGCAGAGGAACACTAGGAGAGCATATATTGTTGGGCAAGGCCTGCGATAAGATTATTCCTTATCGGAGCTTTGAGACTATAACAGATTTTAGCTCTGCTTGGTAATTCCTTTTTGCAAGGAGTCTTACGTGCTATACTCTGCTGTAGGAAAACTACTCCCTTCAGGAAAGAGAAGAGCTTCAGAGACCAGTGCAGGGTCTCGCGGTACACGTGGCTGCCACTTGGCCAGCCCTGCACAGCAAACCCTTGTGTTTCCAACATGCTCAGAGTGTAATGAGTTTTTAGGTCTCAGTGTACAAGATTAATATAGTTTGAAAAGCCTTTATGAGCTTTTAGTAGTGAAAGATTATCTTTTGAAAAAACAACTGCTCAGGTAAACTTTTCATGTATAGATATATATATAAAAATACATATACAAAAAGTCCCTCTATTCATCTCTTTTTTTTTTTTTTTTAAATTTAAAAAAAGCATTCATAATATGTGAAAGGCAAGAAATTTTGTATAAAAACTATTCTTATAAATCTTGCGTTAAACCATAGTTTAGTCTGATGTCTGATTTGACTTTCCTGGGGCAGGAATCTGAAGATGGCAAGATTTATTTTGTGAAGATCCATGCCCCGTGGGAGGTTCTGATCACGTATGCAGAAGTGCTGAACATTAAAGTTCCCATCAAAGAAAACGACATCCCCTCCACAGTGGAGAACCCCCTGGACTGTATGCTTACGCCACTCAGGCTTCCTGAGAAGGTGATGCACCCTGAACCGGATTATTTCACAGCACCATTCAGCAAGGACAAGCAGGAGCTGTACCTCATTAATGACGAGAACACTTTCTTCTCACCATCTATGAGAAACAGAATAGTACGTATTTGAATTTGCCTACTTGCATTTACACGTAGTTTTACCTGGTGCTGTCTGAATATTCATGCAAGGAAGAAGTATATAAACGGTGATATGTGCGGGTAACCGTGAGGAAACCTAGGTGCCTGTGCATCTTCCTTAGAAATTTGGAATAGTATTTGTTGGAATGGGTCTTCTGGATGCCTACAAGGCAAACTGTGCACTCAAGGGTCTCATACAGGGTGGGGCCTTCTGAAGAAACACTTTTTGCTCTTTCGTATTGTTCCTGCAGTTTATACACAGTGCACAACTGTTACAGGTTTCTATTAAATGTCCTTAAGGCAGGAAAGGTCTGAAATTCCTGTGTTTGAATCATAGGTTAATTATATTCTTACACGTTGCCCGTATGGAACAGAAGAAGGGAAGAAAAAATTTGGGATTAAGAGACTTCTAAATAATGGCACCTATTCAGCTGCGTATCCTCTTCATGATGTAAGTATTTTAGCTTTCTGCTCCCTTGAGCATTTCCTGGTGGTTTTGCTCTTTTACCTACTGTGACATTTGCTGTCTCTAGCAAAAATAAAACTGCTCAAGCTGTTCCATTTGCCCTGGTAATTGATTCTGTTTTATACTTAACAAGACGTGTCTGCCAGCCCTACTATTTGGCTTTTATGTGCTGAAATATTTCTTCCTGTGGATGTTTCTAGGATATACTTAAGTGTCACTCACATAATTTGTAGGAGACCTATTCCATAGTATATTCCTATGCTGTCTATGATATAGCTTATCCAATAGTATGCTATAAAGCTAACAAGGAATGAAAACCTACTGTAGCTGCATAGATTTTGCAGTGTGTGTTTGTGTAGGGTGTAGTTATACAGTAGTTATACATTGGTGTATACTACCTGTAGTTACATAAATACTCTTGGGATCATACCATGTTGGGACTGGTCAGATGAGTTGAATAAGCCCTACAGGTCAGTGTGGGGAAGTCACTTGTCCATCGCCTAGAGCAACTGCAAGCACTGTAAGTGTGGTGAGGACAGTAAAGATTGGTGTTTAGTTTTGCTGTAGGATCCATTTTTAATAAAACGTATCTTTTAACCCTGAAATCCCTTGGAGAAAATAAGAAAGTGATGGGTTACTCTATTTTATGCCTTTTTTTTAATTGTTTTTTTAATTCCCCTTCTGAATGTTGTGTTTAATTCATTACTTAAATCTTAAAATCTCTCCTTGTTTTTAATAGTTATTTCAGGTTTGCGGCAATGATTTAGTGAACTTAAATTGCTTATTTTTACCTTGGAATTCTACCACAAGATATTTTAAAATAATTTATTTTTTTTTTTATTTTAAAATATTTTTAATATTTTCCCTCCCTTAGAAAATGAAAAGAAATGGACATTCTGTAGCTTTCCAGGGGAAAAGTTTAGCTGATTAGAGCCTGGGCTGTAGAAGACTAGTATAGGCCAGGAAGTACTTTATCCCGTTGGGGCTACTACAGATAATAAAAGGCAGTTGTACAAGAATCTCTTCTATAGAAAAACAACCAACTTTAAATGCTAAGAAATCATATGGAAAAAAAATCCAAAAATCCTGAGCAAGACTCACAAATAATTGTCTAAAAAATTGCTATTTAACCTTCCAAAGTATTTTAAAAATGTGAATTTTAGGTTGTTTAAACTTTTGATTTCTATTTAGAAACCAGTTTTCATGATCTTCTTTGTGGTTCAGAGACATCAGAAAAAAAAGGAAAGCCAAGATCACAAACCGAATATTTGACACAGGCAAATATTTCTAAAGGCAGAATTCTACAACACAGAATAAAATCACAAGAGCTATGGGAAACTGCAGTTATTTTGCGCTGTTTCATTTCTAGAAAACTGTAGTTCCATAATTTTCTTAGTGTCCGACAGGTAGATACATGATAGTGACAAGCACCACTGAAGTTAATTAGCGTCAGAATTTCATTTTGCGTGTCCTCACCTTACAGCTGGAAGTCCCAGCACTGAGTATGTTACAGTGCTATGGCTGGAGGCAGGAGACAACTTTAATTTGTATCTCCTAGTTTACATCTCGCAGTGAAATGCTTTTGGCTGTGCAGTTTACACCGAGACTGAAGTACAGAGAACAGGATTTAAATTTGCATGATTTTTCATGAAGTTGAGTACAGCAGTAGTTTTCTAATCTACCAGGCTAAATAAGTACGTGGTACCAACACAACACTGGTGTAACCTGACACACTGTGGCTACAGCACAGGCTGACCTAATGGCTAGGATTGATAGAAGTTTTCTGAAAATATATATTAGGCTAGAACATACATAAAAAGAGTGCTACTTAAATAAAGAGGTGGAGTGCTAAGCTTGAACTTCAAATTAGTTTAATTGACACCATCTTAAGAGGGTTGCATCATCATCAGTGTTTCTTTCAATGTAGTGTTTGAGTCTGTCAGTGAGGTGTTTTGCCTTTACTCTGTTCGGCTCGCAGTGCCAGTACTGGAAAAAGGCAAATGATCCAAACTGTGACAATGAGAGGTACACACTGTACATGGAGTGGGCCCGTTTCTTGCGGTTCTACAAAGAACAGCCTTTGGACCTCATCAGGTAA
>WEIS01015026.1:5513-23353 GCA_013389965.1 Todus mexicanus | reverse complement strand
TTAAGGAAGTACTACGGTGAGAAGATTGGAATCTATTTTGCCTGGCTAGGATTTTACACTGAGATGTTGTTTCTTGCAGCAGTTGTTGGCTTAATCTGTTTTCTCTATGGCTTGTTTACAATGGATGAAAATATGAGCAGGTGAGTGCAGTGTTGAAAACGTCCTGGGCTTATAATGGAAAAAGCTAAGCCATGTGAAAATACTGTTCTTGCAAAAAAACCCTACTCGGTAACAAGTTTGAAAAGCTTGTCCAAGCAGACAAATTAGTTCTTCATCTGTCTGTATTGATGGAAATGGTGGTGGACAGTTAATGCAGAACTTGTGACTATTAAGTAGTAAAACAATTTGTAGGTGAAAAGCAGCATTTTATTGTGATTTGGCAATAGCTTTTTATATTGGAGTACCTGAAATACATCAAGTCCTGAGACTACCACTGGCATCTCTCAAAATCGTTTGTTTCCAGTGTTTATTGTTGCCTTAAGCTTTTCTATTTTAAGCTATCTTGCAGAATAGTCCATTCACATTTTTGTACTACCAAAAGCACGAGTACAGGACAGATCAGCAGTGTTCTCCCATCAAAGAGGGATCCAGTATCTGAGAAGCCAGTTTGCTTCTTTTTAAAGTGTTCTATTTCTTTCTTCAAGGCTCCCAAGATTTATCATATTCAGGGATTGGGGAGGAGGGGGCTTCAGAGAGGAAAAGAGGATTAACATTTCATTGCTCCCTTTTTTTATGGGAAGGCTTCCAGAAAAAATGTGACATTTAACCATAGAAGTTGAACAACAGGTTAAAATTCGTATCCATTCTGGTGAACTGCGTATTTTAGAGACTTACATTTTAGGTACGTTCAGAAGTCGCCTGGGAATACTGCTACATGTGTTCAGATTTCTCTGGATACTGAAAGACTATCATAGAATTGTAAACTTCACCCACTCTAATAGTTGAATTGAAGTAGCAAATTTTACTGTAGACAGCAAAGCTGAATTAATGTCTCTGCTTTTAGAAAAGGTGTTTTGAACGCATTTCTAACCTGATAAGAAATAACATGGTTCATATCTCAGCTGAAAGCAGTGCATGTGTATTACAGCTCCTTACAGGCTTCTGATTCATTACTGATAGAACCAGAAAGCCCGTAATACCAAAGGAATTACTGGTTCTCTTTGTAGCGGCAGCTGCATTTCTTGGCTTGCATGGACCGACCACAGGTTAACACCGGTGAATGTGACAAGAGTTGGCATCTTCTTTGTGAAGCTGCAAATGTTGAGCTTTGTACAAATGAAGCACTTAATTTTATTTATTTATTTTTTAAAAAAGAAATATCCAACAGCTCTTAAGGTGCTGTGAAAACAGATACTGTACAATGTTTTTCCTCTCAGCAAAGAAATCTGTGACCCTTCAATTGGAGGAGATATCATCATGTGCCCTCTTTGTGACCGAGAGTGTGACTACTGGAGACTGAACACCACCTGTGAGTCCTCAGAGGTCTGTATCTGCTTCTCCAGGCACTTGTCATTTTTGTTCATACTGAAAACTGTTCAGGTACTGACCTGTTCCTGTGCATTCTGTTGCAGTATTCCCATTTGTTTGACAACGTGGCAACTCTTTTCTTTGCCATTTTCATGGGCATATGGGGTGAGTACGTTTGATAAGTTTTATGTCAGGCAATGACAAGATCTTGGCCCAGCTGCTGAGGGGGACACTGACAGGGGGAAGAAAGGGAAGAGCAGCTTTGCTTTAATATCTTACATGCAAAAGTGATGAAAGAGTAGAAATAATTCAGAGTTACAGGGGAATTAGTCTAAACAAAAAAACAAAACACAAAACTAAATCAAACAAACTCCAGCAGATATCTAGGGTATCATAAGCATTGTGTGCTGTTAACTGCTAACATTTGTTTCTTTCCTTAGTAACCTATGACCGAGTGATCCAACCTTATACAGTCCTTGTAAGAGTCCTCTCTGCTGAGCCCTGCACATTATCAGTGTCCCTGCAAGGGGTAGAGAGCTTCTGTGTCCTTGCACTGGGTGGTGGTCCATCACTACCAGCACTTTACTGGTAGCGGTTTCAGGATGCGAATTAGTTTTCTACTCCAGTGAAGTCCATACATTATAGTACATTTTGATGATGCAGAAATAGGTGGATTTCCTGACTCTTTAAGCATGGTATCAAGTGATACTTGTTCATGCTTCAAGATTCTATTATCTTCAATACATGTTCTTCTCTTAAACTCTGTGAAGGTTTGTAAATGCACGGTACTGTAATTATTGTTTCTTGTTTTCTTAAATACATCATCTTCTGTTTCATACTGTTGGTATGAAATACCATAATTAAATCTTCAAATTGAATATAGATATTTCATTAACACACAAAGATCTCTGTGCTAAAAGAAAATCGATTTGTGTATTTATTGAAGAATCTAGCCACTAACTTTTCTCATAGAGAATTCTCAGAAACAAATTAATAAGGTGATGTTGTATGGTTATTTTGCTACACTTTTCTTGGTTTTAAGCACTAGTATTTGAGTGACATGCTGCTACTTGCTGAATGAGTAATCCAAAAGGTTTTAGAACTGCAGAAGATAAGCTTTCCTGTGCAAACAGGAAAAAACCTATTTGCATAAACAGTAAAGCCACTCCAGTTCAAATAAGAATGATCATATTACCAGAGGATTACATCTTAAACCAGTTTATAGAGGGCTTTTAAAATGTTATATAGTATTATAATCTTTATGATTGTTTATATATGAAATCAGTTCCCTTTAGTCTCTTAAAAATTTCTTAAGGCAACCTCACTCCTGATCATATGAAAAGCATCAGACTTTCACTGTCTTTAAGATGACAATATCAAATATTCATCAAAAAGCAACAGAAATCTTTGAACCTACTACTTGAAAACAGTTCTTATTTGTAATAGTTGTTCATGTGTTACAGGTTTATATACAATTAGTTGAATTATTACATTTCTGTGTTAATTCTGTGTTGCTATTTGCAATTGGAAGATAGTTAAACTCTAATTGGACATGGTCATCATAACAATAGAAACACCCATATCCAGTCTTGACATCTTCCTTGTCATCCACTTCTGGAATTCAATTAGCTAATAAATTACTTAATCCATATTGTGGTCTTAGCTGTGATAGTCAATAAAAATAGATGAGTCACAGGCTGAGGATAAATAATGGACCACAGAACAGAATCCAGTGCAGATGTAAGTTTGACTTGGTTCATGAACTTGTTCACTTCTCCCTTAACTGTATTTTAACATTTCCAAATGCAGTTACACTTTTCTTGGAGTTTTGGAAGAGACGGCAAGCGAGACTGAAATATGAGTGGGATTTGGTTGATTTTGAAGAGGAGCAGCAACAACTCCAGCTGAGGCCTGAGTATGAGGCAAAGTGTACCCAAAAGAAGAAGAATCCTGTAACTCAGGTAATGAGTGTGCTGGGTTGACACACGTGTAAATTGAGTCATGTGCTGGCAGTTTGATAGTGAGTTCTGTCTCGGAAACAAGTCTGTATCTCAGGCTGGGTAAAGGTTTGTGTGATGTGCGCAAGCAACACTGCATTTATATTAGAGCAGGGCAGGGCCTCAGCTACATCATCTCCACAGAGCAGTGTTTATGACAGCAGTGAGTTTGGCTGTTCATCCTCACTGAACACAATAGATTGCATCGAATATTGAAGCAGAATTTGGTAATGCATTGTTTTCTCACTGAAGGCGTCCAGCTGATGTGCTGAGGTTTGTGCTCTTTGATTGACTGATGCCAGAGAGAAACACTTTAACTGCCAAAATCAGCATAGCCATGTTAGCATCAATAAATACAGGGGCCTGTTTCCCCTGGTGCAGGACCATTGCAACCTGGCTATCCTGCTTTCCAGGCTGAAGGTGGTGGTACCTGAAGCTTGTCAGCACAGCAGCCTCTTGCACATGACAGGCGTGCCCCATCTCTTGGACTATGGCTCTGTTCCTGCAGATACCTTTTGTTATCTAGGCCTTTGACACACAATAAATGAGAACATGGTGGTTTTGCCTCTGGAGTTTATGCATAAGTGTCATTAGTTATCCTCTATTGATTTTAATGTTCACTGGAAACTTCTATATTAAATCAGGAATACAAAGGCTTCATAGCTTTCACTTGTCTTAACACCATCTTTACCGTGTCCTTCACCTTTCAAGGTAGCAGTCTTAGAAATATTCAGGCCTTTAAAAGCAGTTTTTCTCGTCCCTGCACAACATACAAAGAAGCAATCTGCTTGATCTAAAGATACATAAATGGGACTGACTGTGGTTTGGCTTCTGATACACAACCACTTTGTTTGGGGAATGCTAGAGAGATGAAAAAGCCGTGTGCCTAAAATCTAATTGAGATTAACCACACTGTTTAACTCTGTTTAAATGCTCTGTATAAATGCTTAACTAAATGTTAATTGTCTTTATTTAAATTTCATTTAGACAGAATTTACTTGACAAATTTTCAATCAGATGGTTGTGTTCCAATGACGTCTACAACCTCAATTTGATATATTTAAAAATCATCATTCTTCTTCCTAGAATTGCATATAAATAACTTCTTTTCAGTAGTCATAAGTACACTGAAGTAACACGGTTGTCAAAAAAGAAATAGAACCTTAGCCGAAGAATCATTCTTACAGGGTTTGTCTCCTTAATTATTAGGAAATACTTGCACTAATCTTGTTTCTCATGAGAGACTGTTTTTCTGTCTCTCCTTCACCTTCTGCACATGCAGCATTAATGCTGCGGTTCTTGTCCCTGTAACTTGTACAAGTTACACAGAGATCCTTGATAGCCATGCACTGTGATTTTGAGTGTAGCTCTGTTGAGACTGCATGCTCTGGAAAACGGTTTCAGGTAAATCAACATTTCGTTAGCTAGTTCTGCTAATTGTAAGTAGATGCCTGCCTGTTTTGTGTGATGTGCTGGGTTGCATCCCTGTGTATGCTTGGGCTCAAAACTTCTGCTTTCTTACATGGCTGCACAGTGACCAAAACCATCTGAACCATGGTGGTTGTGCTGCAGTTGAAGAAAGGAGCAGAGGGAAGTTAGTTCCCAGCCCTTGTGTGCTCTGGAGTGCAGGAGAGGGTAATCATGTGAGAACAGGGAAGTACTGGGCTGACTTGTGGGCTATGGTTACATGCAGTATGGAGCAAAGCCTGTAGTCTGGCATGGTGAATGACTGCAGCAGATTGCAGCCCAAGATGGCATGGGTGAAGTGCATTTGTACAACTGTCCTGAGGGAGAAGTTTGTTCTCTCTGAATTCATGGAAATCTCTTAGGTAGGGTGATTTATTTGGACTTTACTTTGGAAATTGGACTGTAATATATTTTTCTTATCTCAGCGTGAGATGCTGCACTGTTCTGTGCTTTCTAAATAGGCATTAACAATCGTGATAAAAAATCAGTGACTGTACAATACTTTATTTTATGACACATCAATTATTACCTTGGTGGATTTTCAAAAGCTTTTTGTGTGGCTGGGTTTAGCAGTGATCCTTGTCAGTACCCAGTTAGAGCAAACTGTACGGGTTAGCCACACTGGGCTTTAATTAACAGCTCACTCAGTCCCAGTGCTAAGCTATTTAGCTATATCATAGCTAAAATCTGGGTTTGCTGATTACACTAGAATCTTAATTTGCATAAATAATGAAGCATTCCATTCAAACCTGAACTCTGTCATGGCACATTCTTGCCTGCATTGTGTTCTAGAGTAGAAAACTTGCTGAATAGCCTAAAATGTGTGAAAGATTTTGTGAGAGAGTAGGGTATGATTCATGTTAAAGGAGAGAACATAGCCCTGGAGATAGTTGATGCAGTGAAGCAAGTTGACCGCAGAAGTTGATACAAGAACAGAGAGCATGTGCTATGCCTTCCAAAGGTTCCCAGTCTGCTCCGAGCCCAGGCTGCATGCACGCCGCGTGATACCCAATCACCTGAGGCCTGGGCTGCATGCTCGACGCGCGGACAAGATAGCGCAGCCAAGCAGAAAGGGCGTGATATTCGCGTGGACAGTCAAAAGTCTATATAAAGTTGTTTGTAACCCTCGGGGGCGCGCGAGTTGGTTGAGCCTGGACTCCCCTCGCACCCAGCGCTGTTTGCCTATTATTTTACTAAATAAATATTGTTATATTCGTTCAGTTGGCATGGACGGCTCATTTATAACCATTTGTTCTTAGTATGGGATATACATATGTTATGAGCCTATATAAAGTCACCTGAAACTGCTTGTATCTTCAGCTGTTTTATAGTTCTGTTAATAGAGCCTTTAACTGTTATCATCAAACAACGGGTTGTAATTCAAGACTGCAGTACTGATAATTGTGTTTAGTAAGTATACTTGGGCAGGTACTGGCACTATCTGTCCTGAGAGAACAGCACGTGACACTTCAAACAAAATCACATTGGTATGAACATGATAATCAACTGAAGAATACCACCATGAAGAAGAAACACTTGTAAAACAATTGCTACTACTCTGTTGTGTCAGGGGGAAATGCGCAGCTCAGTTGTGGCTGCTGTATTTAGTCTAATTACACTGCATCATTCAGTGCGTTCTGGGCTTTTGTACAACAGAAAATGAACTCCTTTCAAGAACCTTTTAGAAGTTCAGTATCTTCTGCTGACAAACCAATCATTTCCTGCTTCAATGTACTTATTAATAATACACTTAAATATTGCACTCGCCCCTGTAATCAGTGCCCCTGTGTTCAAGAGGAGTGTAAGCGTGCTCCAATGCCTCGTCCCAAAGGTTTATCAAATCAGACTATTTTTTACTAAGTCTTCTTCCACTGGCATTAGTTCTTAAACGATCCTTTCTTAATACATCTAATCTGGTATTTTAGGAATTAGAATTGGTTGCAAAAAAGAGAACTTTACACGAACATGGAAAATTGTTCATGTGCTATATGGGGATACTCGCTTGGGTAAGACCTGTCTGCCTCGTGCTGCTGCCGAGATTAGTAACTAATGAATGCAGTCATTTTTTCAATTAAAAACTAATAAATTGAAGGAGTGGAGGATAATGCTCTCTGGCTGTGTGGAAAAACATGAAGCATCCAAGTAAATAACCATTTTAAGAAACCTCAACATGAACAATTTCTTAAAATTCAGTCCGGTTTTGGACTTAGAGCTGCATGACAGCTGACCTGACATTACAGTAATAGTTCTGGCGCTCCATCTAATGAAGGAGGTGGTCTTTTTCCTTCAGCTACTGATTTTTGCAAAGGTTTAACCATTCTTTCCAAGTACTGTCTTTACTTTTAGCATTGTTGTGGCCATTTCTGTCCTGATCTTTATTTCCCCCCTGTCCCTGGCACATTAAAAATAATGTCCCATCTGCTCTTTTAGAGAGAGGGGTTCTGAATATGGGCACTTCCACACAGCTGATGAGAGCTCTGTGTGCTGCTTGATGTTTGAATAAGATTACAGATTTGTGAACTGTGCTGTGCTTGCTTGACTGTTTCAGGAGATGGAGCCTTATTTGCCTATAACTAGCCAGGCTGTGCGGTTCTGCATCTCGGGAACTACAGTGTTGTTCTGGGTGAGCATCTTCTTGAATCATCATTTTAACATATATCAGAGTTACTGATCTTCACTAATCATGACACTATCACAAACTAGTTTTAATCATGCTACTAGCATATGCTTTTGTTATTGTCCTGCAGATTTCCTTCCGCCATGCCAAATGCACTTCAATTCAGACAAAAAAATAAAAAGCCTTGGAAATCTGTCATTAATAAGTAATGCGACTGGATATTTTAGCATAGGGATAACTTTTTCTCTGGCTTATATGCTGTTAACAGACAGTACTGAAAAAATCTGTAGTAAAGGCCAAAAAACCTGTATTATTCACTACAACGAAGTATCTACATATTCCTCTGTAGAAATATCTGCAGAGTGAATTTCAGGGTGAACAATATAATCTGACTTGTCCCTTCCATCTCCATTTCTATGAGTCTGTATCCTTCTGTACGGTTATGGCTTTTTTTAATATTGATATTAGATTGTCTACTTTTCTTACGCTAGCAAAACAATTCTAATGGGTTTAATGTATCCAATACAACAAATCATTTTGCCTGTGTACTTAGCATTTCTGTGCTGCAGAACTCACCGTGATGATTTATATCTTATTTCAGAGGTTGCATGCCTGTAGCTATACTGAGCTGTAAGTGTATTTCAAATCTCTGTCTTTTCTGTAGGTGTCTCTGATTATAGCTAGCATGATAGCTGTGATCGTCTATCGTCTCGCAGTGTACGCTGCCTTTGCCAGCCTGATGGAGAACACTCAAACTTTACAGCCCATCAGCGGGTTACTGACGCCTCAGTTAGCAACTTCAGTCACAGCATCGTGCCTCAATTTTGTTATCATCATGATACTGAACTTCTTATATGAGAGAATAGCCATCTGGATTACTGACATGGGTAAGCAGCGCACTTGAAGACAAACCTTTCAAAGAATCACTACAGGTAGACCCCATCTAGAGGTGCTTTGTGTGTAGTTATTCTCAACCTGTATTGTAGCTTGCAGCAATGACTTGATTGTATCCATGGCCATACTGAACATTTTCCCTGCATTTTAATAGTTACATAAGCTGGTTTCTTTTAGTATAGTGTTTACTTACATTAAAACTAGCATACGAAGACAAACATAGTTCTGAACATAATTAAAAATTACTATGTGTCACCAAAGCAAGATCAAACTGTCTTGACTTAGCAGTATTTCAATTAGAAATCCTAAAGATGCATTTCTAAAAATAGATCACAGGTTTCATAGCCACTTTTACAAGACAAAAGACTAGATAGTCATGTCTCTTACTTCAGTGGAAAAGGAAGGAGGGACAGATGGGATAGGACAGTCTATTCTCCAGGGTTTCTCCTGAATTTTCTCTTGGCACCATTTCCCTTAGCTCTGGATTTACAGATTAGAAGTTAATACAGATTGAAGGCAGAGATTGAGCAGGTTGAGAAGATGGGCCTGAGATGCATCATTGGGGTTGTAGCCATTAATAGCATTACCTGCAGTAAGCTCACTTCAGAACCAGAGGAGCCGGCAGGCAGGTCCAGAAAGATCTATTACTTCTGTAGCAAATTTTATGTTTGACTGTTGCCCGCTTGCTGGAAATACCCTTCCACAGGCCCTTCGTAAGTATTTTATTTTGTTTGCCCTTATTGATTTAGATGCACAAGTCCCTGCAGGTGCTTTATAGAAAGAAATAATTGCAGAATATTCACTTCAGGGAGGGGAGAGTTGAAAATATTGGGTATTTCTAGATTGTACAGCTGTCATAAAAATGCTTGGGTGATTTTTTTTATGAGGTCTTACCTTTCAGTTCTTGATTCCACTTGTGTTTCTTGCAGAAACTTAATGGGATTTATTTTGATTTATCATGGATCATGTCTTGTCCATGTTGCCAATCTCACTTGGTCGTATTAGTCCAAAGAAAAAGTAATAACTAAAATCGCCCCTAGCAAAAAAAAAATCCAGACAGAAAATTGTCACTTTTTAATCTTTTTTTTTTTTCCTGGAAGGGCGTGAATTATAAGCATGAAGGCTCAGCAATGTTATTTTGCTGCTTGCAAGTGTGGAGGATTAATTTCTTAAGTGTCAGCTCTCCCTGTGGTTATTGGTTACAGAGGGAAAATAAATCCGTTTACTTTCATGGGGCTGCTGCCCTCCTCTGGCAGCTGTGGCAGCTGTCTATGTTCAGCCCAGGGAAATGTTGACTGATGCTTTCAGGAGCGTCTGTTCAAAGTCTCTTCACTCTTGAATTCCTTAAAAAGGTTAGACCAGATTTTGTGTTCAGACATGCAGGTATAATCTATCTCTGGTACGCCTAATTATGAGTGTCTGACATAAACATTTGAATAGCTCACTGACAATAACAATGTTTTCATGAGCTGCATCCTCGACAGAGGACCTCAGCCAAGTACTGCCTCCTCTGTAGTACCCTCTGATGTCAGGTTTCCAGTAAATACCTTCTGTCATGCAAACTTACACCAAACTTGGAATCTTTAATTCACTCACTTTATCATAGGGCAGGTGAGTTCAACATGTCTCCCAGGTCCTGACCATTTCAAAGGGACATGAATGCTTGTGGTCTGTTTTCTTCTTTCACCCAGCTTGAGTTGGTTATATATTATCATTTAACAGGGCATTTTACCAATAATGTGTTTGTGACTTCCTGCTACCTTTAAAAAAATCTAAACATGATGGAGAGTATGATTATGAAGGAAAAAGAATCTTAAGCAAAGGCTTGATTTAGTACCCCTGAGATGCCTGTAACCTTCCCTAGACTTCCCCCTACACTGGGTCTCACCTTTCAGAGGCACAGGACTTGTCCAATTTCTGCTGATTTCAATATAGGTTTACACACATACAACACATCAAGAAAACCAATACCGTAACATACTTCTCTATCACTAAAAACAAAAAAAAATTCTGTGTTGTGTGCTTTGCTAACAGTGAAATCTTCACAGTCTGGAAGACCCTTTTAGTAAATGTTTGAGATTGATCTTGAATCTCCTAAAAACAGCGTTGAGATTTTGGGATGGACAAGTGTTAGTGGACAGAACAAAGAAGGGGAAGGTGAAGCTTATAAATGTTTCAAGAATGAATTTCACTTCCCTATCTACTCGGAGCATTGCCCTGTAAATTAAGGGTGACAACTCCATCTGCTGAACTGTCTTTAGGTGGTTTTATTTTTATTTTATTTTTTATTTTATTTTATTTATTTTATTTTATTTTATTTTTTTCCCCTTTGGGATGTAAGGGCACTGTGCCTGATTATTTCTGAATCTGTATCCTTTTAAAGGGAACAAAGGAAAATAAAATTGCTGTTTTCTCATTCCACAGAGATTCCCAGAACTCACATGGAGTATGAGAACAGACTCACTATGAAAATGTTTCTGTTCCAGTTTGTCAATTACTATTCATCTTGCTTTTATGTGGCCTTCTTCAAGGGGAAGTTTGTTGGTTACCCAGGTGCCTACACATACATGTTCAATCGCTGGCGAAATGAAGAGGTAGGACTTTCTTGATTAAGGTGAATTAAATAATAAAAAATTAGTTGAAACTCTACCCCCTTCAACCTGCACCATCATAAATTGCCAGCTACAGGTTTGATCTGGAATGAGCTGGACTTCAACTGGGCATCCTGAGACTGATGGAGGGGCTTCCAAGGACTCTTCCTGCTGTTGCTAGTCAGGGAAGCACCAGCAGTGAAAATCTGTGGCTCTCAGTCTCAAGGGTGAAAAATTGAAAACCTTTTCTAAGCCCCAGTTCTCCTAAAATAGTGGTGGATCTTGCCATAGACCTTAAAAGTGATCCTCTAGGTTGAAGAAATCTGTATAAGTGGAAATGGTCTTTGGATTTTGGGGTGTTTATTAGCTTTTTAAGGCACTACGTTTTCAGAGAAACCATTTGGTAGGTGGCACATGTGTAAGCTTTTGCTTTTCTCCCTTGTTTCATAGCTAATGACGCTGTTTGTACAGAGATAAAATACAGTATTTAATGTGAAACATTGCTTGGGAGTCACTGGTAGAGGAAAAACAATGCAAAACACAATGCAGTGATGCAGTGCACTTACTGATAGAGTATCTTGTAATACTGCTCTGGTTGCTAAATTTTTAAGAAGGCCTCAGTAAAGTGTTGAAACTTTAGTGTTCTTAGCAAGCAGCAGACACCAGATACTGGCAGGTATTTAAATACCTCTGATGTAGGGATATGAATAGAAAGTGAAGGTGCTTGGTAGGGCAGGGTTGGTCTGGTGTCGAGAGCTAACCCAGCACCATCAGTTCACCTTGCTGTGGCGGTAGGGTGGCTGCTGCACGCAGATCCTGCTGCCCTGTCTTTGTGTATCTGCACAGTGGTCAGTCTGAAGCATCTCTGGGTTCCTCTGTCTTCAAGTGATTGTTACATTTTGGTGTGTGTTTTATCAAGCACATTGAGCATTTAAAGCTCTTCTGTAACTGCTTTCCTCAGAGGACATTTTAGCAGGCAGTCCAGATGAAAATTTAAGTATTGTCCTAACAATTTTTAAGAACTCTTTTTCTTCTTTCTTTCATTTATACAGCAGTAGCACATAGTTCATCTGGGTAATGTCCATTATTCATGTCCATTAATGCCCCGTTTGTCTCTGCCAGTGTGATCCTGCGGGCTGTTTGATAGAGCTGACGACACAGCTCACCATAGTCATGGCTGGTAAACAGATCTGGGGAAATATCCAAGAGGCCATTGTACCGTAAGTGAATTCCTACACTGAGATGTGCATGTTACAGATAGAGGAAAGTCTTGGAAGGAGTGATAATAAGTATTGCTGTATGAAGAAGCTATGAAAAATTCTGTAAATTAAGCACAAATTCTGACAAATAGACTCATTTTATAGAGACATTTGCCCTCTTTTTGCAAAAGCCATGCTTCCAAAAGCCTATGGCAATGAGGACCTTTCTTAGAGAAGTGGATACTTGATCTTCTTCTCTTTGCCTTGTTAACTTTTTTCTGCATATGCAGCTGGATTTGTAACTGGTGGGGACGCCGGAAAGCGAGAAATAATCCAGAAAATTTATACAGTCGCTGGGAGCAAGACCATGACCTGCAGATATTTGGAGCCTTAGGCCTCTTCTATGAATATCTAGAAATGGGTAAGTTTAAATATACACAGTTTGAATTGAGGGCAAGACACTTTGTACTGACACTTCCAAAAAAATAGCTTCTCAATTAATTGTTATGGGTTGATGCCACCACTTTCATCTGGTAAACAGTAAACGGTTAACTACTGGAAATCATTAAATAGGTCAGCTCAATTAAAAAAAAGCTGCCTTAGCATCTTAGACTGCAGGGAATTTCACAGAAACACTGCAAAGACTGTTTGTTTCCCTCCTTTGAATGGGGAACATTAATCTCAGTGCAGCCAGCTGTCTTGGTGTTTGTTCTGTTCTTGTTCCCAAGCATGTTCTCAGCTCACGTCAGTGGGAATTGTACATACAGGATGAGTGCCAAATGTCCTGTAAGGATGGGTGGTGCAAATAGGAGATCTATGAACTGGATCAGGGAGAATCCGTTTAGTTTTAGGTTTAGCACCAATTAGTGCTTTGATACAGTCCAGTAGACCAGCAGAGGGAGCATGGGTAGCAGAACAGGATTTTTCAAAGGTAGCGTGAACAAGTCAGCATATGAAATTACATTACAGAATCTGAGAAACTAAAACTAGAAACTGAAGCCAAACTAAATGTAAAAGACACTATAAAAAGTTAATATTCGTCTGTTGTAAGGACAAATCTATTGAAAAGTGGACCTTTGTGTTGTTTATTTCTGCAGAAGAAATTGCAAGTGCTCTAGATTGCCTAGAGATGTGTCACTTTATTAATGTCACCTCATACACTACATGGTATTTCATACAGGGCTACGATCTTGTGAAATTAATACACTTGGAAACTTCAGTGTTGTCAGCCATACTTGTTAGTAGATGTCCTTGCTCCTCCTGAGTCAAAACTGAACCAGTATGCTCCAGCATTGTCCTGGCGCCGCTAGGCTAGTAGGAGTTTTGTTGCCTGTCTAAGATGAAGGATTGAGCTGATGACTGGAGTATGGGAATTTATTTTTATCCACTGCCTAAACCAGACAATGTTTAAAATCTAGCTGCAGTGTTGGTTCTGCACTGAGGACTGTCATATTTTGTACCAAGAGACATTTCATTTTGGTAATGGCTAAAGGAGTAATTTATGTACTTTATTTGCAATTCTTAAACTAATGATAAGACTCCCCAGTGAAACTACTGCATACAAAATTGATACGGATATTTTGACTAAACCAATGACAATAGGTGGAGGTAAGATTGTGATAAAAATAAAAGTAGTTCCAGTTTTTCATTTGCGAGTTTAGCTGGTAAGTGAAAGCAGAACAGGCCGGCTCTGTACAAATTGTAGGAGAGGAAAACTAGCATGTTTCATTGTCACCCTGAGGGTACTTTTGCAGGGACAGGTTTTGGCATTTTTCTTTTCTCCCTTGCAGTCATTCAGTTTGGATTCATTACTCTCTTTGTGGCATCCTTTCCTCTGGCTCCTCTTCTTGCTTTGATGAATAATATTCTGGAGATTCGAGTAGACTCCTGGAAATTAACCACTCAGTACAGGAGACCTGTGGCTGCGAAAGCACATAGCATTGGAGTGTGGCAGGAAATCCTGAACGGAATGGCCATCTTGTCTGTTGTCACTAATGTAAGTACGTTAACTGGGCTGCATTGGCTTCAATTCTTCCATGTACTCAGAATTTGCAGATTTAAAAATCAGCTGGTGCTTTTTCTCCTTTATCAAGAGTATTCACTTTTATCATGTTACCCTACAGAGATGTGATGAAACCATTTGAGTGGTTTGTCTTGTGTATATGTTGAAGACACACAGCTCCCAATCCACATTTCACTGGACTATAACCTTTCATTCACTTGCCTGTGTTTTCCAGCATTTTGGGATTACATAAGCCAGTCTGATGAAGCACATTGATTGCCCAGAGGGAACCATAGGGGACAGGAGAGGTGGATTAATTCTGTCGGCCAGGTGACATTTCTGTCTTGTCGCTGTAAGGCCTGTTCTATGGGTATTCTGCTTATTCACCTCTTCCGGATGTCTCTATGGGGGCAGTGGCTCAGAGTAGTTTATATAAACTGGAAACTAAATGCTATGCTAGTATTTCATCTTAAGTATCATGTAAAACTGCTGAGCAAAAGAGTTGCCTTTTTAATGCAAAATATTAAACAGTATCAGATCTGCAAGTGTCTTAAGCAACAAGCCCACTGGCAGGTATTGCCTAATTAGCATGGTACTGGAGCATCTTGAGTATCTCGGGTTTACAACCAAGATGTGCTGGTAGCCATCATTTCCTTTTTAAAGATAGATGGGGAAAATGGCTCCCCTTCTTTCATAAAGTGATCACACACTGGACTCAAGTTCATCCTTTCGCAAAGCCACATCTCCTCTTTCATTACCAAGTGCTGTTCTCACAGCTAAGAGACAGTTTAATGTGAGGGGGTATTTGGAATTTGATGCCTTTCCTGAGGACTGTTCACGTATTTTGTTCATTTGAGTGCTAGCGCCCTAATCGTGCTCACCCTTGCTAAAAGATCTTGGATTTTGCCACAGAGTCACGATACCAAAACCCCTTTATGAACCTGCTCTCAAATTTTGTGTACCGCTTCCTTAATTTGTTTTTTCCAATTTCTTTTTCAGGCTTTTATTGTAGCATTCACATCAGATATGATTCCTCGTTTAGTTTATTACTATGCATATTCTGAAAACGAAGACTCACCTATGTCTGGATACATAAACAATAGTTTGTCAGTGTTTCAAATCTCAGATTTTCCTGACAGAAACAAGCCTAAAATGAATCCAGAAAACTTGGTCATATGCAGGTTGGTGTAATAATGAATATTTTATCACTTTGACTTTTTAGGTTGTATTTTAAACAATGCAGATCTACATAGTCCACTAGAAATTAAATTATGTCATTCTCCTCATTCTAAAGTGTAAGAGGTAGTATTTAAGCTATTAATAAAGCAGTGCTTGAGATGGTAAGAGATCACGCCACTAATGAAAAAAATGACCTTCTTGTGGTTTGAGAATGTCTCATTGCTAACATTTATTTGTTTGTTTACTTAATTCAGCTATTGATTTTTGAGCAATGGAGAAGATTGACATCCCTAAGGTTGCAAACTTAAATATGTATTTTCAAAGGTTTTTAAATGGCAGTGCCCAAGTGGACAAGGAGGTATCATTAAGGGGATGTTTAGATTCCAAAGCAGAAAATGAGATACAGTATTTAAAGTCAGTCATTGTTGTACTACATATCACCAAGGATCTGGCCATCCTGCTTTCATTTAAAAAATAGTCCTTTCTCAGTAGAAGCATTGAAGGTTCTAGAAGAATTGAGAAAGAACTTTGGAGAAGTCTGCAGTAGAAGATTTGATGAAAAAAAAAAAAAAACCCCAAGCAAATGACCAAGTAAAAAAACTCAGCACTTTAAGACAAAGCTACATTTGTATGATGTTTTAACTTCAAAGTCTCAGGAGTTTTTATCCTACTTATACATGTGAGTGTAGAACACATACTCAAGACTGTCCTTCCATTAAACCCTGCATCTATCCAGTCCATAATTTGTCAACATCTGTCACATTTATTCCAATACTTATCCATTACTGTGTGATACATCCCATCGCTCTGTCCTGAATTATTTGATCGTTGCCAGTAAAAAAAGTACCCTGTGTGCAAAATTTGACTCCTCACTCATCCTCATCTGTGCCTTGCTGCTCTGAATGTGAGCGTGTTTAAGCAAACATAAGATAGAAACAAATCGAGAGGTGACCTTTTGCTGCAGAAGGAAACAGACCATTTAAAACAAGATAGAAAGGTTCCGTAAGTGACAGCTGTATGCCTGTAAGTGTCACTGAGCTTGTAGACTGTCTCAAACTGAATATGACATTTCACCTTTGCATGTTTTTGTATCCAACAGGTACAGAGACTATCGATATCCTCCAGATCACGAGAGGAAATATTTACACACTATGCAGTTCTGGCACATTCTTGCTGCAAAACTGGCCTTTATAATTATTATGGAGGTATGTTCCCTAGAAAATTTCCTACTGAAATTGGTACCTTAAAGATTCTTTAAGTAGTTACTAATGTTACAGAAAATAGAATTGCTGAGAGAATAAAATAGTTCCTTCCCCAAGTAATACCAAATATTGATATCCTAAATGATTATTGTAGCAAGATCTTTTAACTTCAGGGAGTTAACCTTAGAGTAAGAGCAGTGAAAACAGGTGAGGAGAGTGCTAACTTTGGTCAAAATAGCAGAATAAAAAAGGTTTTTATACAGGTGGAAGAGACATGAAACCACCAGGACCAGCACTTTCACTCCTGCTGATTTCATTAGAGAGCTGTATGTGAGATGACTGTATTCAAAATCCAGAAAGCATTTTGCAAGGATGTATATTGACTAAAAATAGCTAAATCAGTAATTTGGATAACTGGCACTTCAGGATTAAGCCACTGTCTTGCAAGTTCTGAAGGGTAAAGAGAGTCGTTAGTGTTCTTACTGCTTTTCCTACTATATCTTACCAGCTCTCAATAGCTGAGTGTTATCAGCGTGGCTATGTGAATTCTCTAAGAAACCATACAGAGGTACTGGAAAGTGGCACTAAGGATTCAGAACTTGACATGTTCCTCTTGTGTTTGCTAATTCATAAATGGTTTGGAATTCACAGAATCACAGAATTATTGAGGGTGGAAAAGACCTCTGAGATCATCAAGGCCAGCCTATGACCTAACACCACCACATCAGCTAAACCCTGCCGCTAAGTGCGGCATCCAATCTTTTCTTAAACACCTCCAGGGATGGTGACTTCACCACCTCCCTGGGCAGTCCATTCCAGTGTCTCATCACTCTTTCTGTGAGGAAGTGCTTCCAAACATCCAACCTAAACCTCCCCTGGTGCAGCTTCACGCCATGCCCTCTTGTCCTGTTACTAGTTGCCTGGGAGAAGAGCCCAGCCCCCGTCTGACTATAACTTCCCTTCAGGGAGTTGGAGAGAGAGATAAGGTCCCTCACGAGTCTCCTCCAGGCTGAAAAACCCCAGCTCCCTCAGCCTCTCCTCATAAGACTTCCCCTCCAGTCCCTTCCCCAGTCTGGTCGCTCTCTTCTGAACTTGCTCCAGCCCCTCCAGATCCTTCTTGCAGTGCGGGGCCCAGAGCTGCCCCCACTGCTCGAGGTGAGGCCTCCCCAGGGCCGAGTCCAGGGGCAGAATTCCATCCATAGTCCTGCTGGCCACACTAGTCCTG
>WEIS01015021.1:0-13506 GCA_013389965.1 Todus mexicanus | reverse complement strand
TTTGCACTTCATAATGGGCTACATTTCGATATATAAAATGAACCATTTAAGAACACATTGTATCATGAAGATTCAGGAAGAGCTACAAAGGAATAAAACTAAGCCCTGGACAATGGTTCAAAAAACTCTTTTCCCTTTCAGTTTTGGAGATTTTGATCAGAAATTAAGAATGGACTTGTTTCCACTCTCTTAACTCAATAATCTGCTGTGGAGGTCCCAAATTTAGTACATCACTTAACCACCATAGTGAATATGAGTAAAAAGTTATTATAAAGTGGCATGTATAGAAAAAAGATTGCAAAGTTACTACTCTGTTGTAAAATTACTACTCTGTTATAAAATTACAGAAGTTATTCCTTTCCCACCAGACACGAGAGCCACTCAGTCCTGTTTTATTCCACCAGGAGCTGATATCTACTTGGCATTTCAAGGACAGAAAATCTGGAAATTAGAACAATTATTTAGGTGTCTAACTATGTCTGTATGGATCTAACTTTTTTATCTTCTTCAGAAAATTTTGGTGAGAAGCCCTGAGGCTTTTTCTAAATGTAGTACAGTTGGTTATTTGGGAAATGATTCAGCCTTATTACTCACACTCTTTTCTAGGCAACCATTCTTCACTTCTGACAGAAGCTTTTAACTGGGTTAGACAGTGTAGGTTTTTTACAGAGTTGGATTAATTTGCAGAATTGTCCCATATGTTTAGAACATTTGGTTCTCTTAAAAAAGGTATTATCTGTGATTGGGGACTATAAATAGAACAAAAAATAAACAATTTTTGTATGCATAAGAACAGAATAGTATTCAATGATATCATCAGATAGAGGCATTATATTCCTGTTAATTTTTTTTTAATGTATCAAATATGAAGACTTCCTAAGCTGTCCAGATGTGAAAAATCGATATTGTAACAATCTAAATAAAGACTGCTGAAAAAGGGTGATGAATTCAAAACTCAGATTCACGGGGTTTTTTCACTATACAAAAATTGCCGCAGTTGTTTAGTTATATTTAATTATTTTAGAAAAAGCTATTTCGCTCAATACCTGTAACATATGAAAGTTACTAATTCAAGGTAGCAGTGAGTGTAAGACCATAGTTCAAGTATAAATCAGTTATATGAATAAAAATGTAACTGTGGTCAGAAAGACACTTATCTCTTGTGAAAACATTTACTTGTTTAGTTTAAGTTGTTGGGTTTTTCTAGTTTTGTATGAAAGGCCTTAGGGGTCTTATCCCATGCAGAGCTGACTACAGGCAAAAGTAAAAACAGAGGAAAACAAATGGCTCTTCTGATTTTGTTAAGCATCTTCTTTTTCAATGTCAACATTAACTCTTCCACCTTCAAACTGAGCTAGCCATCTTCTCTTAAATACAATTTCTTAGCTACTTTTATAATTTAGAAACTTTTTAATTAATAATACATGTACAAATTTTATTAGTTAATTGACATGATGTGTCATGTACTTTTAAGACAGTACGAAACAAAAATGCATTTTCTGAGAGTTCAATATATGCAAAAAAGTTCAGTTAAGTAATCTTAATTTATATCTTGTATAGCCATATAAAATAGATATATTTCATTCTAACAAAGTCTCAAGAATAAAAGACAGCATATTAGGTTTTCGGGTTGGTTTTTTTTGTTTGGTTTGGGTCTTTTGGGGTTTTGGGGGGATTTGTTTGTTTGTTTAGTGTTGTTTTTTGCGGTCTTTTGGTGTTGTTTGGGGGTTTGTTTTGTTTTAATGGAGAATGGAATAGACTAGAATCAAACAAGCCCACTTCCTCCCCTCTTCTCCCTGACCAATCTTTCTATGTGTCTTACAAGTGGAAATACTTGCAATCTTCTACTTGCTGGCAATTATCTGACATGGTATTAGTTTTATTTTGATTATTTGCCATAATGCTTTTCATAATATGAAACAATTTTGAGTTTATGATGGGAGGGACACAAAGTTACATCACTTTAAATAATAGCATTCACACTAGAGAGTAGCTCTTCAGCTCTCTATTTCTGTCTAATTTTTTTTCTGGAATGATTTTTGATACCCTTCACATTATAGCACTTCCTATACCATGTCTCAGTCACCTAAAGTTTTATCTTTAGATTAATAGAGGGATAGTTCAGCTTATTTTAAATGGAAGGGAAAATCTCATTATACAGTGAGAAGATGAGTACTGCTGAAATTAAAGATAATAAGCCAAAGGCATTAAGCTATCAGTTGTCTGAACAACTAAGATACTGACACTTCTGAACATCAAAGGTTGATATAAATTGTCCCTATTATTTCTAGGTTAAAAAAAAAAGGGTACACTCTGAAAATTATCTTTGTCAGGAAATTACAGTATTATTCCACTTTTTGCATCTTCACACTATGACTCTGGATAGTGCTTGCTGAAATTGTTTGACTAGTAATAGAGCCACATTTTCCTGGTTGTGTTAAATTATGTAAAGATGGAAATAGTTTGATTATTTATTAAAAAGGAAAATGTATACCTGAATGAATAATACTGCGCCATACTGTCATTTTTATCAGTAGAAATATTTAACATCTTGAATGATTGAAGAAACAGGAACTTTAAGGTATGTATTTCACTTGCTTGCTATCTATTCTCTAGGCCTGAAAAAATACATTGTTTAGCAGCTGCAATGCATTACAGAGTGAGAAATCAGGGTTTTGCAGTTTACATCATCAGCTTTCAAAGACTAACTTTTATGTATGAAATATATGTAAAGATCAACATCTGTATTCATGAGAGTGACTTCCACAGATAATACCTTATGCTTTCCAGAAAACACAAATAGTCATGTCAAAATCGATAGGTAATCCAACACACAAGACTGGCAATGATTCCTAGACTACAGTTAGACTCCCATTTACCCCTATCTCAGTAAGGATAAGTGAAAGGTATGTTTTAAATTCACTCATGCATGACAGCAAAAGTTTTATGGGATTTAAAAATTACTAGTTTTAGCAACTATTAGACATTTTGATACCTCGGAAATTAGGAGATCGGTGTATAGTCATATATCTAAAGGAGAATATGCCAGGTGAATTTTGAATGATTACTGTCAGTGGTTACTATAATTTTTAAAGGTCACCACTTGCATTACATGTTTCAGTGTCTTGGCAGAAGGTCATTTTCAGAAAGTTTCAGATTTTCTACACATCTTTCCACTTATGTTTGTCATGACTCTCAAGAGAAATAAATGACCTAAGTGTTTTGTTATGACATGATGAGTAATATATCAGTTAGAAATAAAACAAATCCAAACAACAACAACAAAAAACACCAAAAAATCAAACAAAACCAACAACAAAACCCCCCAAATCAAACAGCGAACAGACCAACAAAAAAAGGAAAGTATATCAGATAAAATTCGTCTCATGCAAAATGACGATAACCTACTTTCATGTTAGAAGTAATATGTGTTAAGCTACATTAATTAGATATTAAATTAATTCTTCCCCCCTCCTCTTTTTTTTAAAAAAAAAAAAGTAAACCAACAGGATATCTAAGAAAGGTGTAACCCATTCTTTCTTTTTCTTCATGGAACAACTGTTCATTAAATTGTCAGAGACCAACATGAAGTCTTGGACTTGGATTTTAAAAGTAAAAGGATTGGTTAAAATCACAGATTAAAACCAACAACAATAAAAATAAAAACAGAAAAGAATGACACCTCTCTATGACAAATCACTTGGTTCAATGCAGGGATAACAAAGAATCCTGATGCTCTCTACTGCACCAGAGGTCAGACTGGACAATCCTACCAGTCTTTTCTGTTCTTAAATGAAACAAATAGAGCAACAACACCACTAACAAGAGGCTCAGCCAAAGGAGAGTCTAAGAAGGACAGAAAAGGGGAAAGAGGGAAAAAACCCCCAAAAGTTGCATTTCCATTCCAGTCAGCCCAGCTGCCAGCTTCTCAGAACTCCAAATATGCGCTACCCCAGTTTCAAAGTGTCTGGCTAAATCTTTGTGCAAAATGGCTTCTTATGTGGACATGCTTGCCTAAAAACATAGAAATTCCTTAACTGGTGCACAGCGTATTCTTTTCTTTCCAATTGATCAACATTATTTTATTTCCTCACTTAAATTTTGTAAAAACCAGGTTTTTTCATTTTTCAAAGTTTATACAGAGTTTTGGCATACCCTAAAACCATAACCACTTTGACTTTCTTCAAATACATATTTAGTAACAAGCTTCACCTTTAGAAGACAGCTTGTAATGACATTGCCTTAGTTTCTTTGTCAACGCAAGTGTTACATTTCCAGTAATTTAAAGCACTTTTATGTAAAGGTCTTACACTGGGATTCAGAATCTTTTGAAACTGTTTTGAACGTGAAAGCCCTAGAGCTGATTTTCTATTTAAAAGAAAAAAAAAAAAAAGAAAAAAAGTTTGTTTCCATAATGGTGTTTCTGACAGCCTGAAGTATATCATTCCTCACAAATGCTATGTATGTTATTTTGGTTAGATGTGAACGGAATTTGAACTCATGTAGAAGATTATGGTAAGCAAACTATGTGACTGACAAGACATTATAATGCAGCAGCGCAGCAAGAACAGATTGTAAATAGCAGTTTGCTGATTATGAAATTCTAGATGAGATGTTGAAAGAAAATGGTTCAGGTCTGACTTGTTTCTAACCTTTACATTGATATCTGTTTAAGTATACTATATAAAACCCAATCAAAGTAAAGTGGATTGCAATAGAGATCCATGTAAATAGTGAAGAATTTGATCAAAACAATGAACTATCACATATTGGTAAAGAATCAAAATTGGTTCTAGAGGGTGAGGGTCATATATTTAGAGATTTAATTGTAGTTTTAGTACTAAGAACTCCCCAAGATGCAAGAGTAAAATGTCAGAGGTTAAAATTGAATATGTGTTCCAAAATTATCTAGAACTTAACATCCTCTACAATTTTTACAAATGATTCAATTCTGAGAGGAATCTCATTCTTAGACCACTATTTCTGCCAGGAGATATGAGTATCAGCCTACTGTAAAATGCAGCCCAACCTGCATACTCTGCTGATAAAATACAACTTGCTTTGCTATAAGGCCTCTCAAACTCTTGCTCATTAATTTTCTGACGCGACTTTGGAGGAAGGCAAAAACATCTGAGAGATGATGTTGCTTTTTAACCTATTTTACTAGGACTAATCAAAAAAGAACAAATATGAGATTATTAGCATATATTGATTATTCACATCCATGCCTTCTGTGTGTCATATAAAAGTATATATTGACATAAATACACCGCAATACCCAAAGTTGCTTTCCCTTTGTCCAAGAATGAAATTTAGATTTCTTGATTAATTCAAACACCCATTCATCTGTCCTTTTGTCTCAGCCTGAAAGGTTGAACATCCTCTCCAATATACATGGTCTCCTCTGAAACAGAGGTCCTACATGAGAAACAGAATACATTTTATTTGTGATCATTAGGGAGGAAAGAGTGAATTTGTGATGGACGATTGTCCTGGTTTAGGTTAGAACAGAAATTCTGTTCTATGATTTTTACTTTTCAGTAAGTCTGTGTGAAGTTAGCAGCATGTTTACCAGACAGAGCCTGCTTCTAGCAGTGATAGTGCTCCATGTTTATAGTTAGTACCAAGGACTGGTATGTGAATCAAGGTCATTGATAGACTTTCTGTACTGTCTCTTCAGCNTGGCTTCGGGACTCTTCCTCGCTCGGTTTGGCCTTGGCAGCTTCAGCTTTGCCCTGAGGCCTCCGGCCCTGGTCTCAGTCCCCGGCTCAGGCCTTGGCTGGGCCCCAGGTTCTGGGCCGCATCCCTGAATCCAGTTCCTGGTTCCTGTCTGCTGCTGGGCCCTTCCACAGCATCAGTGGGGATGGGGACGTATTTACCATCTGGGGGGTTGGGTTTGATACTGTTTTTGTCTTTTATTATTATTGTTATTATTATTTTCATGTTTTAGTAAAGCTGTTCTAGTTTCCTTTCCTAATTGATAAGTCTCTCTCCTTTATTTCCTTTCTTCCCTTTTTGGGTGGAGAGGGAGAAAGAGCATTCTGTTGCAGGTTTGGGGGGTGCCCTGAACCCAAACCGTGACAACAATTCTGTTCAATAGTTGTCAAATAATATAAATTCCAGTTCTAATGCTACATATTCATAAGCAGTATAACTGCAAAGTTTTCTGTTAGATTGCCTTTTCATCCTTTGGGATCCCTTGCAAGCATTCTAGTCAGATTACAGTTCACAGTTAAGTTAGATATATTCTCTTTAAAAAGCACAATTGACTTACTGCTGTTCAGTGTCATCAGCCTTGCTGGTGAAAATCCCTCCCCAGGGTAATGAATAGAATGTAAGGATGACATAATAATTTGTGATGATTGGTTGTATTAGGCTTTCTCTGCATAAAGAAACCTACATGAGAAATATAGTGTTAGTGGTTTATGTAGCAGTTAATATACCACACATCTTACGTGAAGGCAGTGAGAGAACTGTCATTTAGGAGCTCATATGACTGAGTTAACTGATTAGTGCTTCTTTAAAGGCATTTGTAATTCTTCCTGGTTTCATGCTGTCTTTACTGTTTGTCTGTTTAGAAAAACACATTACAAAGTTTTGCAAATGATAATCAGATAAGAACCTCTGTGCGCCTACTCCTTCCATATCTTAATTTGAGAAATCTTCTCCACTTTCTTCCTAAAGAAATTAGGGACTGATTTAATGCTATTTCCTCAAAGTACAGTCACCTCTATCTTTTTAACTGCCTATGAAGTTTTCTCTAATTGTTACATTGTGATTTATCATATTTTGTCATAAAGTTTTCATCAGTCAACTACTACATGAAGTAATGTGCTGTTAGTTCTGGACTATTTCATTCCGTCATGTAATTATTCCTCTACACATATCTCTTACTCTTGTTAGAGAAACATACACGTAACTTCATCAAACACTAAGAATGCAAAATTTGTTTTTAAAAGTGGAAAATGCAAGAAATTATAATTAGAGACATCACCTGGGATAAAAATCTCTTAGGAAAGTCAAAGAGATGGGTGTGTGACAGAGCCCGTTTTACAATGTGTAGGGGTTTTTTGTTTGTTTTCTTTTAAATATTAACTGATTTTATCTTTTCTTGATATTATTTTTGAAAAGCAAAGCCCAAAATGTTCTTTCGAACACAACGAATAATACTAGTGATTTTTTCAGAATCAAATATCCTGTTAAGGATGTATTTAATAAATAATTACATTGAGATAAATGAGAACTAGCTCAAATACAAGCAAACAAAGAATCCAGATATTGGACTTGCAGGTTTAAGTGGTAATGTTCTGCCAACAATAGTCTTCAGCTAAACTCTGATTATAAGAAGACATGAAGGAACAGAAAAGTCTTAGTGGACAATCAGATAATATGATTAAAAGAGGAGGGGAAGGAAATTGGGAGGGGAGTGAAACTAAAGAAATAATTGTAATCCTAATTATAATTTATCATTCTGGTTTTAAATTAGGTATTCCATATTTGATATTGAAATTACATTCAAAGTGCTTATATGGTAGAGGTTGGTGAATGTGTGAAGGCCTTTGATAGACTCCTTGGCTTTGAATGATAATTCAGACAATCAAAATGTCCATGACAGGCACGTATGACATGCAAGGGTGAAAAAAGCAAGATTCTCACAAATGTGGTTCAAGATTAGATAGAAACAATTTTAAAGGCAAAAGTTCATTTTTAAACAATTCCTCAAATTCATGTTCTAGATCACTGAATCACTAAATTTAACATCCCGGAATGGATTTCTCCTGGAGTCTTATAATGTCACCCTGTATCACCACAGGAGACTTACAATGTCATCTGAGACTGCATCATCTGCATTTTTCCATAACATATCTTATCTGATTCCAGTTAAGTCAAGAACTAAAACTAAACAAAGAGCCAATGAGATCCCTCTCATATGGACCCATACTCCAGACACAAACCTGCAAAATAGACTCATTTTCCACATCTATGTTGAACTCCAGAGGAACAACTCTGGCCTGTCTCTCAAGCTCTTACATTTTCAAGATTAAATATTACAGTCATTCAGTCTCTACAAATGTTGCCCTTCTTGTTCCTTTGATCACCTGAACAAACTAAGCAAAGAGCAACCACATTAAATCACTATGCACTCAGAATTCTCATCTTCATATGTTAACTTTTTATAAATTATAGCTTTCCATTTCTGCTGGTGGTTAAAATTAACAGTAATGCTTTCTGAAAGCAGAAAACTCATGCTGTTTGTAATAGGAACTACAGGCACTTATTGTATCTCAGAATAAAGTCATCTTTAAGTAGGCAAGAGCTCTACTTTAGTGAAAAAGTTTTTTATCACACAGCTGACAACGGACCAGGAACAAATATTTCCCTTACCTAATCATGTGAAAGCTTGAATGTACATCATAGATTATACCACTCTTTGTTCTATTAATGGTACAGAATACAGTTGTGCAACTTGAAACATGGCATAGCTTTCTGGTAAAAATTCACTTGAATGTAAGTATTGCACATACCATGTTATTTAAGCATCTTCACTAATGAGCTAATATTCCTCAAACTATTCAAGCATATGGAGGTCATTACTTACAGTTGATTTTATAGAGGGCTTGCTGTTTTCCATGCGTAGCTGTTGTAAAGTGAGATGGGCTGTGGAGGAGCCTCTGAAGTGTCTGTAGACTTCGCATTTACCAGCCAGAAAGTTCTCCCTGTTTTCTGCGTTTGCTTAATAGTCCCATGGGGCAATAAAAGTAAAACAGGTTATAAAATACAACATATGGAGAAATTTGCTGTTGCAGCAGGTAGGGGTTATATAATGAGAGACATCAAATATCTCAAAATAAAGCAACATCAGCTAGGTGCCCAGTTACCCTCTGATACAGGCTTTAGAGTTTCCATGAGCTCTGCTTGAATAATTAACATTTATTCACAGACAAGAAATCTGTAAGTTTGTCCTTATGTTTGCAGTTGTCCTCACAGACTGATCTCCTACCTACTAGCCAAGTAGTCAAACACAGGTGTGCCTTTGCAGCTATGTCAGTTCACATCTCAGTATATAAGTAAATAAAATGGCTAATACTCTGTAGGGTTGGTGTCAGGAATAGTGTGAATATTTTAGTTCCCTAAAACCAGTTTGAAAAATAGGGCAAATCTGGTTGGGTACAGGCTTATGGTGTCATTTTACTGTTCTTCAACATTAGTGTGTTAATCAATTAATAATTAATCATTACTGCTATGATAATTAATTATTATTGTTAACCAGTAATAACGCTGTGACCTTCCAGGCACTGTAATACTTCAGTGTTGTTACTGAGTGTTTTCCTGTGAAGTTTCATATCCAGTGTGCAATGTTACTCATAAAACTAACAATATTTGTGGTTGTTTTCCCTTGGAATAAAACAATATGTCATATTACAGTTATGCCTTATCTCTCCATGGAAAGACTTGTTCACCAAAAGATCAGGTTGAAGTTTCATTTTTGACCAGCTGTTCCACAAACAGATCACTTGGGTCAAAAATCAGCATACTTTACAACATTGTGAAAAAGAAATTACAACAAGAACATTGATCCTGATTTGATTCAAAATTTTGCCTTTACATGTGTCTGAGTTTGCACTTCAAGTCCAAATTGGAAATGGATCATATGCTTAAAGTTAAGTCAATCTAGAGTGGAATGCAGATACTTTTCTACTTTTTTTTTTTTTTTTTTCATCTCCTTTATCATATTCCTATAATCTATTGTAGTGAGTATGAAAAAAACTAAAACCTACCCATGTAACCTTGGAGGTATAGGGTTCTTTATTTGTATCTTCAGCAAGGCAGAAAAAATTAGGAAGTATTTGTTTTGTTTCCATTGTTTTCTGTTTTAGTTCCCTTGAAAGTGTGTTATTATTGCTACATTTTGCAGCAATTATGCCATTATTTGTTTACGCCCACTATTTTCGAACTTCAAAACCTATGCTTGAATCCCACTAGAGTCTATGGATTAAAGTGAATGTTTAATTAGATGTTTTGCTGAATAGGATCTGTAATTGCTAATCTTTTTTTCTGCAGTAAAGTTTTATTGACATCCTTGTTTATTTAAAGGAGCTATTTATGTTACCAGTGTAAGATTTCAGTTGCAGAAGTATTTCTAAAGAATTACCTACATGAAAACATTGATGTAAGATTAATTATTAAGAACTTAGAGAGAAAACCAACTAGGGAGCAATAAAACAGAAACTCCATATATTTCCTCTGAAATTCTTCCTGTTCTAAGAAAGGTGAAGTGTACTAACACTACATTATTTCATGTATGAAGTTCTTCCCTCATGTACTGTGAAGTAGCTTTATGGCTGGTAAAAGCGAGAAGGGGTGGGATTTTTTTGTTGGGTCTTCGGGGTTTTTACAACCAAAATCTGCTTTATCACAATAAAAATGATATTGTAAACATAAAATAGACCTTATGAAAAAAAGCCAATTGAGAATTTACCCAACAACAATACATAAGTCTCCTTTCCAATAGAGAAGGAAAATGACTAGCAAAGATCTCAAGCCAAATGGGATATTTTAAAGCTTTTGCCAAAAGGTGGGTTTTTTTATTAATACGGAAGAACAAAGAGCAAAGTATGTTGCAGGAGAGAACTGTGAGAATTTCACAAACAAATTTATTTGAAACTATGATCTGGTTTACTGACAACATAAACCAGACTTGACATAACAAAAAAATGTAATCAGTCACAGGACAAAAGCCAGGTACCTTGATACAGATGTGACTTGTGTCAAAATTCAGTAAGACCACACAAACTTTGCATTTACTAGAGATCTTTTGTGTTACTGGATATCCTGGTGGCATCTATATGCAATTTTGTGTGTTTAAAAGAAAGGATAAAAATATTAATGTGAAAAAATAAGTAGCCACCATTTAATATGACACTTGTTTCACCCAATTAATCTTTATGTAAGTCTATATAATTGCTTTCAGTATTGTATTTTTTGATCTAGGCTTCCCCCTACTGATATTGGGGGGAGGTTGCTCTTCCTCCAAGGAGCTGCTGAGGAGGCACAAGGTGGGACAGCAGTGGAGGCTCTGGATCCAGGCAGGCAAGGCAGCCAGGCGCAAAGTGATCAACCTGCAGCTCCCACAAGGTCAGCAGCGTTGGCAAGTATGACGTCCCCTTAAGCAAGTGCTGCACTCAGTAGAGAGAGTGTCTATGGCTCTATGTAAAGTGAAGAGAGTAGATTTTATGTATTTTTGTGATTTATAATGTTTATACTTTTTTATCTTTTGCTTCAGTTTTTCTGGTTATAAGTAGCACAATTATCATTCTGAAGTCAGACACTTTTTCAGTAAAGATCAAGAAGGTTTCAGTGGCAATGAGGCAGTGACCTCTTTCCTGAATTTATCTTATATGAAAAAGTCCATTGGAATGAAAACTGGACACCTTGAGTCTGCAGTAATCAAACTTGATACTTTGCAGGCCATTTAAATTAGGGGATTTTTTGCTGCATGCACTTTTATCTGACATTTTGCCTGTGCTGTTAGTTGAAAAGATGTTGCAAAACAGAAAACAGACAAAACCTCTGGAGCAGCCAAGTCCATCAACCTAGTCTCAGTGTTGTGCTAGTGTCATCTTGTGTCATCCTGTTCATCATGAGAGTAGGAACGATCTTGCCTTTACTGCGACGTATGGGTAGTTCCCACGCAAGGTGACAGAAAAAATTCCTTCCTTCTTAGTACTTTCTCCATGTTTCTCAATGAAGTGACCTACAGTCTGGCCTTTTTCTGTTGTAGTCCTTTAGGTTAGGTCTGCAAAACAAGAAAAATGAATTTGTAAATAGTAAAAAAACCCCACCAAATTCACTCTACATTCATTTTCTACCATTGTCACTCTTGCATAGGTATAAAGAAGGCCACAGAGAATCCAAGTGTTTTACACAGAAATAAGGTTAAAGTGACATTGTTCTGAGTTTCCCAAAATAAAATCAACCTCTTGGCACTATCAAGTCTGAATATCTTGTAGGAGAACTCCCTCTCATTGGGCATTTCACATGATCTTACTCTGTCATTAGGGAAACATATTAAAAAAATCTATACACACAAAACCTGTCCAAAAATTTCAGGTAAATTACTTGCTTATAATAATTTGAAGGGTTTATAACATGAATATAGAGATGAGGGTGGATTAAAAAATGTCAAAAGCTACATCATTTGAAAAATACTGATTACTCAGAAAAAATGAGCAGACTGCTTCTGAAGATTTTCAGAGTTCAAATTCATTCTAAAACACATAATTCTATGTCTAACTAATAAATTGGTAAAATGATCTTCTGCCAAAAGGAAATCTCGTGATGAGCAGTAGTATATTTCTGAAATATTTCAGCTGAACGATGTCATCCAAATAATTAGCTGATTGTGCTAAAAACCTGAAGAGTGTTATCCTGCTTATTTAGGAGAATAAGTTAGGTATCTAAAAATAGTGGTCCAATTCTATTTACTGCTATACTCAAGGCAGTCAACCAAGGCTGGGAAGAATAAGACAAACCTTTGAAGTCCTGAAGCAGTAACTGGAGAACATATAGGATACCACAGGGTCTCCTGACTGACCTGTGTCTGGGGTCTGTTGGAGCAGCTGAACAGGTCTGCAGATGCACTGATTGCACGGATCAGGTCTGCCATTTCTCTTTGGGGAGCTCTGAGGTGAGCATCTACCTGTCAGACACCTTGTGTCTGGTCATAGAATCATAGTATCACAGAATAGTTTAGATTGGAAGAGACCTTAAAGGTCATCTAATTCCAGTCCCCGTCTCATGGGCAGGAGCACCTTCCATTAGATCAGATTGCTCAAAGCCCTATCCAACCTACGCTTGAATGCTTTCAAGGAGATGACATCCACAACTTCTCTGGGCAACTTGTTTCAGTGTCTCACCAAGCTCACAGTGAAGAACTTCCTAATATCTTACCTGAATCTACTCTCTTTCAGTTTTAAACCATTACTCCTTGTCCTTTCACCCCACTACACTCCCTGATGTCTGGATCTGACAACTGAATCTCATCCTGAATAGGCTGTATTTACAAGTGTAGGTTCCTTTGTGAGAATCTCTTTTGATTCAGCATCCACACAAACTACATAAGTCTGTCAGCAGCAGGAAATAAATCTGTCTTTGGACAATGTCCTAGTAGCTTCTCTGCTGATTAGGCTGATAGAGTACCACTGGTCTTCACCATAAATCATCTCTATCATTTTTATTTATTTGTTTGTTGGGGTTTTTTTTAACCTTCCCACAGCTGCCTATAGCTGTTTCACAGTTTAGGGTCAGGGCAGCCAGCTGCAGGCAGAACAGATGCTCTCTTAACCCCTCTCGCTCTCCAGTTGAAAGAGAAAGGTAATAGGGAAGAGAGACTTATTGATTAGAAAAAGGAAACTAGAACAGCTTTAATGAAAGTAATAATAAAGTGGAGCGCATACAAAAACATACAAAACCAATATTAAAGCCTGACACACACACACACACACA
>WEIS01015016.1:28059-53058 GCA_013389965.1 Todus mexicanus | reverse complement strand
AAAAAGAATAAAAAAATCCCATGCAACAACTCCCTCCCAGAAAACAAGATCTCTGGGCACTACAGCAAAGAATTCTAATCCAACTTGTACTAACAGTACATGCTCAGAAATTCAAGGTGCCACTCTACACTTCACACTACCATTTCATGGATCCATTTGATCCTGGAAGATGGAACGGATCTATGGTGCAAAGGAACTTAAATATTGTATAACCCTCCTATGCTGCAGCTTCTTGGTTAGTTCTTTTGTTTACTAATACCTACAGTTAACCATGGCAGCATGTTTTCGGATGCTTTCCAATACCCAGTTTACCTTTGGAAGGTAAGCTTATACAAGATTAAAGCTCTTGGAAAGTATTTTAAAACTAGCTTTAAACACTTTAAATCAAGGTAGCATGAGGCAAGCACTGCAGAACAGTTTTATCTTGAAGATGTAATCTTAACATTTGTTTTTGGTATTTGTATATTTGTAGAGAGCTTGTCAGAAACTGTCTTTCCTCAGAGGAATTTTTCTGTGTTCAGAAAAAGAAAAAAAGTAAAAGTACTAAAGAGAGCTTAAACAGAATGGCACATTTCAAGCAGTCCTATGCTCACATCCTCTCCTACAGCCCAGTTTCTTAGGTATACTACACACCCTCCCTGACACAAGGCAGTCCTCCCTCGAGGACTACGGAAAGTCAGTACATTCTGCACAAGACTAGATCCAGTGCTTCACGTCAAACCTAAACCTGAACCTGACCAACAATGCCCCCCAGAACGAAACACACTCCAGTCAAACTGTGACCCATCAGCTACCAGCAGGTACCACACCTGAACTGAAACATGTATCTTTCGAAATAAAGCCATCGTTTTTTAAATAAACTGCCAATATTTTCCGCAAATGGGAACTAGCTTCCCTTAAATACCTTTTCATGTAAAAAAAGTTACTTTTCTGATGTAAAAATCAATAAATAAATCATCTTTTGGAGCCGCACCAATTGGGCATTATTGAAATTAACTGACACGTGTTGTTACAACAGCACCTGACAAATCACTTTACATCAAGTATCATAAGGTGTGCTCGTGATTTTATGACATCCTTTTTGAAGTATTTAGGATCGATGAAACTTCTGGTCATTATACAGCGTACGTTACGCTTCCCTGATACGAGATGAGCTGTTAATAATACATTGCTGCAAAATGCAGGAAGGATCCTGAGTGTGCACTACTATTTCACCCAACCTTAAGAAAACAAGCAGCAGCAGAAGGCTGCCACCTTCCCAGCGGAAGGTTCAGAATATTTGAATTTTTCAAGCAGATTTCTCTATTTGCAAAGAGTGTGATTCCTATTTTGCTGGAACTGATGGGGAAACTCACCGATTGGCTTCAACAGAGTTGTAATTGAGACCTGAAGAGGCAGTTTCCCAAGGCAAATATAACTAGATGGATATATTTGTAAGAGGGCCATGGTAGTGCAAAACAACACGCGTGACCCAAGACTTAACAAGTAACTCAAAGACATCTGTCGCAGATTATTTAGGGCTACGAAATAGATATTACCCTGCTATCCTATAGGAAGAAGAGGTTTACATGAGAAGAGATGCATTTGAAAGTATCTTCTCAGGCACGGAATTATTTAACATCATGAAACTCCTCAAATTAAAAGGAGACCTTATCTAAGATGATAAATAGTCATTCTTCTGCCTAATGTTTTCCCTTTGGAGTTTACTTCTGATAAAGCACTGTTCTGTAAGTTAAAAAGAAACCACAATACACCCACTGTAAATGCAAATAATGATTCTGACTCAGCCTGAATTCGCACAGCAGCCCAGAACATATCGCCTGAACAAACCCACCCTAAATATCAGGCTGCCGCAAATCCCCATGTACTAACTGTTTGCATTCCTAAAATCCATGAACGAAACAACGAAATGCAAACATCTTAAACCACAACATTTCCTTTCATAACGCATCAGCGCTGTGCTTTTTGTCAACAGATTCTTTGTTGGACGAGACTGATCTCAGCTCTGGGAAGCTGGCAGGGGTGACGATGTGATTCCTGCACACAGGGCACGGACTAACCCAGCTCAGCGCCCCAGCTGAGCTCGCACTAGAACACACAGCATATTCCATCTTTATGTTCTACATCTTTCAGGATGTCACATAAGCAGCAAAAATCAGCGCCAAGTGTGCTCACTAGAAGCAACGCGCTCCAAGGAGCTAGAGTCCCTTTCTGAAGCTGCTCTGTCTACACACACATCCCTGCTGTGCACCAGGGAGAGCATGGGCCCAGGATCAGACTCTGATCGCTGCCTCTCAGAAGCCCAACACAGCTCCAGCTCTTCCTCCTCATTCCGTGCATGCAGAGTTTCCCAGTCCCAAGAGGAAGGCAGGTGGCTTTAACCTGATTTTAACCTGTTTCAGGGCATTTTGAGAAAAATCACTCATCCATCACTGCGTGGCAGCTGAATCCCTGTTTTTTGTCTTGAAATGGAACTAAGGTTGTACAGAGAATTAACAAAACTGGCATCTTTCTGAGAGTGTACCGAGAGTCAGCCAGAAGGCTTCCAAGCCCTGAATTCATAACAGCTAAAGAGGAAAAGGTAAGATCGGTGCTTCTAGTGTGGTGCGGGAACATGGGCTGAAGACAGCAAGGATCAGAATAACTGGACAGCACTTACCACCCCCCTTCCTGCCAGCATCTCATTTTTCATTCTTTCTGGAGACCTGCATCCTCTTTGGCATTGCATCTTTTCCTTCCTGTTTTGATAAGCAGAGCGTAGCCGCCCTCAAAGAGCACCCTGTGTGACAAGCTGGCAACACGCCAGGGACGAGCCAAACTGGGAATGCTATTCCTGGACTTGCCCAAGTCTCTGAATACAATCAAATATTTTGATACATGGCTGCAGCGAACTATGAATTCTCAAGACCGCTAACGTTATTCAGTATCTTTCTTACTCATCGGTAAGCAACAAACTTCCACTCGGTGTTTGGTTTTAGGACAGAAAAGCTTTAGTGGAATAAACCTCTGATACCAGTTCAATAAGGATTGGGACATTTTGACATGAGAGAGGGTGGTTCAGTAAGAAGGATATTCATCAGAGACATGTATTTATCTTCTTGCTTTACCACAGACTCCCTCTGTAGCCCCTATCAAACTATTCAGTCCCAGAATTACCCAAGTCTAACTCCATCTTTGCTGTATTTTTACTGCTTGCTGGCTCCGAGCCTTCATCAACTGCAAGGTAAAAAGACTCTGTAGAATTTATCCTATAAAACTACAGGCCTTTGCCCTTTGTAAAATGTGGATAACACTGTACTCCTAACAACCAGAAGAGTGAATGCAAGAAAACTAAGAGATGGTTAGAAGCTACAGCAATGGGAACTATTCAAAAACCAAAAAGAGAAGTAAAGTTGGAATTTCGCTCTGGTATTTGTCAATGGATTTTCTCATAAACATTGCTGAGAGCGGCAAGAGACTCCTCATGAGGATTTTAGTGGCCTGAGAATCTGCACGCCAGCATGCTAAGGGTTATTGTGGGCAACTGCAAAGTGACAGTTCAGAACGGTGGTCCAGCAGTGCAGCTTCCCCTGGACAGCAAGAGATCTGAGAAGGTAGCTTTGAGCCATCTTTTACTCCCACTATGCTTCAGCCATTTCCCTGCCACATTGTCCTTAGGAAAATTCAGGGCGATCTTAGTTTCTTAACTGACAACGTTTCTTATGGTTGTAAAGAGCCTGGTGCCTTGAAATCGCTTAGGCATAGGGCTTTCCTAGTCATTTTGAGTAAATACACCATGACATCAGAAACAAGAGGCACGCAAAAAAGGCTCTTCCAGCATCTGTTTTCCACACGAGAATGACTTACACAAGGAGATACTGACGGGCTGCAGAAGACGACATGGGCACTCACTGACTGTCCCACTGACATAGTTCCATCACGATTTGGGCTCTCCCCCAAAACATACTTCTCACTGGAATATGCTGTATTAGGTGAGCTGCAAGCCACGTGACATCTCAAACAGCCCCCAGAAACACTAAATGGAATTATTTCAGCTTTCTCTCTACAAGCATATCCATGCCAGAAGAGAAGCACCAGCTCCCAGTGCCCGTATCATGCAGGAAGCTGGGCCCAGTATTTTAGGATTAGACTCCTTGAAAGTACATGTGCACTCGAAGCCGCAGACATCTGCCTTGCTGAGTTTCTTAGAGTGTGGCAGTGAGTTAAGCACCAGCTTCTTGCTGATTCCTAACAACATGTGCGTAGCCTTTGAAAAACCAGCAAAACAAAACCTACAAACAAAGCAGAACCACCGAAACACGAGAAGGACTGAAATATACACTGAGAACACAAAGACAGTATTTTTGTGAGTGTTCAGATTACACGCAAACACAGAGTCCCCATCAAATCTTGTTAAAATAGGCAAGAAAAGGAAACCAATTTTCAATGTGGCAATGGAAGTTATAAACCTGTGCTGCAACTTTAAGCTACACTAGCCCAGTTTATAAAAGCTCTGGTAATTCTGTGGCCATGCACACTACAGCTTATGTTCTCAGCAATAGCGGTAAAGCAAGCCACAAGCTGTTTTACACCACATACTCCCTTCAGCGCACGGGAGAACAACATATACAAGAGATATGTGGGTGGTAACCCAGCCACAAGCACCACCCGTAAAAAGAGGTGCTCAGTGAAGAGCTTCCCATTTCACAGAAGAGGTTTGCTACGTATCACAGACCGCACTGCACGTTCTGCAGTACTCCTTTCACATAAGATCACATGCTTTAAGTTCTGTATAAAAATCCCATTTACCTTAAAGAAACTTCCTCTTTTGTCCAGACAATGGGCTTTCATCGCCAAAGACGACATCTTCCCCGGGAAGACTCCACTGTATGCCTTGAACTCCTAAAAGCAGAGACATTTTTTAACAGTCAGTCCAGTCTGTAGGAAATTCCTTTCTAAGCCACAGAAACAGTCACAACAAGCCTCTTGCCAAACCCCTTTCTGTCAACAACACGGTGCCATTTATTTCCTACCAGAGTCCTCACATATCCCTTCAGTCTATTATTTTTCCATAAATTGCTTCAGAAAGACAGTGCTACCCGGAGCTCCATGCTTCTCCCTTCTCTTCACAGCTGATCCTGTAGCTGTGAGTAGATTTTAATGTGCTCATTAAAAAAGAATGCTAAAACATCGTGATTGCCTTGTTTGTTTGCTTGACCTCAGCCTGAAGTACAAATAGACCAAAATGTTAGATGTCACTGCAGTCCGCTCTCAAATACCACAGTATTAATGGGGCTGACCAGGAGGGAGGGAAAATAATTAGAAATCGCCCACAAGGTAGAAAATTAATGTAAGAAACAAACTAAACCAAAACAAGCAAACACGAACACAAAGCCAACCAACCAAAGCACAAGCACGCTCAAAAAAAAAAAAAAAAAAAAAGCTTGAAGGTCCTAAAATGCAATTAAGTCTTCCGAGAGTCACATTCAAGTGAAAAAACGAAGATGCAGTCAGGAAGAAACTGCTTTTCCTACAATCCAGTAAACTAAACAAACAGCTGAACACTCAGAGGAATATAAAACCACGTAACTAGAACATAAACACATCGTAAGATATATCACGGGGGTGACCTCCCGCTATCAGCTGTGCTCCTCTCAAGTCATGACCAATTCACACCAGTAGTTTGTGAATGAACTCCTGAACCTAACAGGAGCCAAGGTCCATGGCTAAGAAGTCCTGCCAGTATTTTTAACAGCGAGGTCGTAATTGCGTTGCAAGACTCGCTCTTCTCCTTGCTTCACCTGACCACAGGGCAGGTGGTCCCGTGGGACGTCTCAGTTATCTACAGGGCAGGTGCTGCAGGAGCAGACCATGCCAGACAAAGGCTGAGGCACAGCTTTTGCTGGGATACAGGCAGAAATTACACCGGAATGGCTGGGAGCAGCAGCGAGAAACACGGATGGTGGCATGGCTGCAGATGGAGCTTGAGCAAAACAAAGCAGCTGGGACAGAGAATGCTGACAGTTAAAAACCTAATTTGCCACCCCTCTCCCTCACCTCCTGGGCACACACAGGCTTCTGCTTCCTCCATCGTGACAAGGCTCAAGAGGACCCTGCGGAAACGAGGAGCTTGCAAGAGAAAAGGGTTCAATGAAAAGCCCTGGCAAGCACAAGGACTTGAAAAAGGTGAGATGCAGAAACAGGGGAAAAGAAACATTTTTTTTCTGCAGGCTTCAATCTGTAGCAGAAAGCTTTAAATTCACCCTGCTCCAGAGGTCATACCAGAGAAGGCTGTGTTTTTCTACTGGGATTCTGGTTAAAAAGCAGCAGTGCTAGCAAGCTCAGGAACCAGCCTGTTCTCCAGGCCGTCTGCAGACTTTAGAGGCTGAAACAAAAACCCTGAATCCCGCATTCTTGTGAAAGCCAAACAGTAGAGGATGACCAAGAGAACATAAAAAGCAGTGCTGGGGAGGGAAATAAATTCAAAACAAAACAAAGCAAAACAAGCTTTCTTTGTAATCAGCATATGTAATGGAATACATTCCTGATGAGGCTCTGAAGCATTGTGATCTGGTGTTGCTTTGCTTAAAGCCTGTCTAGATAACTCCATTGCACCAATCCTGGAAGAGACCGAAGCCCAGCGAAGGGGGCAGGTTTGCTATTAAATCAGAGCTCTGTGTCCTCATTTGCCGTGTTCAACAAGGGTACAGAACAGTTGTTCCACTCCAGGGATCATCAAGACATTTTAAAGACTTCTGGTATTTGATACTGGCTATTCTAGAGAATCTAAAGGTTGCCATATAGCAGGGGTTTTTTAATTATAAAATGAACATGTTTTCTTTCAATGAATTCTGAAAAGGGAATTTGTACCCAAAAGACTTAAGGTGGAGGGAGACCCAAGAAATCCAAAAAGGAATTAGAATAAAGATACGGTTTCCCAAACTGATGCTGTCCTCCCTCCTAATGACACCACCAAATCCAATTCCACAGGAAAAACCCAGAGATTTTAAATGAGCCGTGTTAGGGGTTTGCAAGCAAGATCATGCAGTTGTACGTGCACATCTTAGTCTCACTCATCAATCATTTCTTCTGCAAGCAACGACTCCTTTGCAGGAAATTTTTATTTTTATTTTTTTAAAATTTAACCACAAGGATGTCTGCATGTAATCCTATTACCAAAGTAAGACCATGCCAGGAGTTATACATTCATCTTATTTCAAAACAAAACAGAAGTTTACAAGCTCACACACACAGAGAAGAATGCAAACACACAAACACACAGCTTGCCCTTCCCAGACTAAGTCAGAAGAAAGCCTCAAACCAGACCAGTGCTTGTTCTGCTTGCCAGAGGTTCTGAAGCTCCAAACTTTTCCACATCTGCTATTATTGTTATTATTTACATAGTATTATTACTGCCTGTAAGACCACAATTCTGGGCCTCATTGACACTCACAGAATCACAGAATATTAGCGATTGGAAGGGCCCTTGAAAGCTCCTCCAGTCCAATCCCCCCATTGCCGCAGCAGGATCACNGGACTGGTGCCTGGGGTTGTTCCTGCCCAAATGCAGACTCTCCCCTTGCCCTTGTTCTATTTCATTAAATTTCTCCCTGCCCAACTCTCCAGCCTATCCAGGTCTTGTTGAATGGCAGCACAGCTCTGGTGTGGCAGCCACTCCTCCCAGCTTGGTGTCATCAGCAAACTTGCTGGCAGTGCACTCTATTCCCTCGTCCAAGTCATTAATGAATATATTGAACAGCCCTGGTCCCAGTACCAACCCTTGGGAAACCCCACTAGATACAGGCCTCCAACTAGACTCTGTCCCATTGACCACCACTCTCTGGCTTCGGTCCTGCAGCCAGTTCACAATCCACCTCACTACCCAATCGTCCAGACCACACTTCCTCAGTTTAGCTGCGAGGATGCTGTGGGAGACTGTATCAAACGCTTTACTGAAGTCCAGATAAACTATGTCCCTCAAGTCCTCGCAGCTCTCAGCTCTGCACGCAGCCAGTGACCCGACCCAACCCACCCTACCCTTTATGTTCACAGCATCATCTCAAACTGGCTTAGGGTAACCTGAATATTGCCCCGTGTTTGAGGAGGTTTGAGTACTTCCAATTAAAATCAGCAGAGTGGGAAACACTGTTGTCGGTTCATTGACATATGCAGTGGGTTCTTTTGGTGCACATATACAAATGGACACCAAGACCTGCTGGTAAAACAGATGCCCAAGGTGGGTGCACCCCTGCCCATCTCCCACCTCGGAGTTCAGAGATACCTCCAAACAGTGCACAGAAACAACTGCAGATAAGAGAAACCTACTGTCAGGAGGCGTCATTCCTCTACACAGCTGTCCACATCTGATGCTTATTTGGATCCAAAACACACTGAAAAGCCGCTGCTCTACAGTAGTCCTTGTTGAGGTGAGACAGTATGAGGCTGTCAGAAAGGAAAAAACTCATTGCTTGGGAAGCTGGGTGGAGAAAGATGGCAGGGCATGTCTTCTGCACATACCAGAGATGAGCATTTTTCTCCTCCCCATGTGTTTTACAGGCTGAGGCAGAGAGTCCGGGTTGATTTGCTTGAACATTGCCTGGGTGACTGCTCAGAAACCCATCTGAGAATGTCATCAAGCTGCGGGAGCCAACTCACTGTATAATTCATGTGACCTTTCGTCTGGTCATCTGGCAAGTAGCCCTTTCTACGTTTAAGCACTCAGAACTTTACCTCCTCCAGGGTCTCTGCAGGTCTCAAAGGGCAGCAGGTGCTAGAACACTGCCTGCTGCTCTGGCGTTGGGCTGGCTCCCTTCCAGACGCACCAGTCTTTCTGGTAAGCAGCAGTGTCTTCCTGCAGCTCCTCCAATCCAGGACAAAGCTCGCGTGTGTGAAGGACAAGACAGGGCAGGGAAAAGAATGATCTGTCCACTTGGCCAACTTGTCTGAAATGCAACGCCCCTCTGTGGATGCGGACACCCATGCAACGCACGCTGTACGCTTCAAAAAGACCGGTGCTTTTCATCCCCTTCCTTCCATTCCCTTCTCCTCCTGGTTTTCATTTACAGGGGAATGCCAGAGCACCATTCAGGCGCCTGGATGTAACTGAGACTTCTGACTCCTTCTCAAAACAGCTCCTCCTTTCCCCCCTCTCCTGCAGTTTTATTTGGTATTTTATATGTTCTCATACTTAACGGCAGTAGTGCCAATCACCGTCTTCCTGGACTTCTCACAATCCTTCTCTTTAATACTCTTATTCCAATCCTGGTTTTACAAGGTAAAACATCCCATTTTCTTTAGCTAAAAGTCCTAGTAAAGATGAGACGTTCTGTATTACTCCCTTGAGCTGGCAAACAAAGGCCACAGCGATCCGAGGAGCTTAAAAAGTCCCTGCCCACGATCCTCCTTACGCCACCTCTGCTTGGTTTCCTAAGAAACAGGCTATACAACCGCACAAACTTTCTGTTCCTTAGCTCCTAACTATGATTTTTGATCTCTCACCTAACCAAAAAGCATCTGAGGAAAAGAGCCTCTGTTTACAAATAACGACAAAAGGATAGAGGGAAGAGGCTCCGTTAATGCTGTCACTGAATGAAGAGGAGAGAGCTCCAGCCCTCCTTTCGCTGGCTGACCAACAGAATTAGCAGAACCCACTTTTTAGTATTTCAAGTGCAAGTTATCCCACTGAAGGAACTGGCTGTCCTCGTTCATTCTCCATCTGTAAAAGGACACGCAACCACTGAGCACCAACATTCACAAAAACTACTCTTGGCAAAGAAAAAAGGGTTTTACCCTTGTGCAGCAAAGGAAAAAAACAGGAGAAAGTATCAGTCGAGACCTTCAGTGTAAACTGGCAAAGGTTGGCTGCTGTCAGAAGACTGATGGAGATCGATACCTGTCAGTGCAGTCCTCAGGCCACTCACTCTGCCAGTGGCAGGGTGTAGAGGAGGAGCTGAAATACAATTCCTGCTGTCTCACAACAGAAATGCTCTGGTAGAGCTAGGTAGAGCCTACATCTGTATACTTGAAAACCTACGGTGAACTAGAATATTGCAATCAAATTATAACAGCAACTTATAAATACAGAGTATTTAAAAAATTTACAGTTAATTCAGTGGACCCACTTCCTGGCGGGTTAAATGAGAAATCAGAAACAGGAAGGATAAATACATCTTGCTTTTTCTAAAAATGTGGGGAAAGTACTTCATAAATGCAACCCGGCCCTTGAGAATATGCTAAGGAAGATGCACAGGAGTTTGGGTTTTCAGTAAATTTAAGCATCCTCACACCTTTCTTTTCCTCGTTCTCCTGCTACACCAGCATGCTTGCTCTACCCCTTCGAGAGGGCTGCGCTCATCTCTGAACTACAAAGCTTTGGTTTGTCCAATTACTCCAACCTTACCCGATTCTTGGCAAAATTAAACTTTTCTTTTGAAAGTATTTCCTCTGAGAAGTTAACTGAAAGCCCACTTCCAGGGACACAGACACAGCAGAGCACAGTGTCACTTTGAAAACCTATCAAATGAGAGCCTCAGTCTGAAAACCATCCCTGGTGCCAGGATTTTGCAGACCTCTCAACTCAAATGTTGCATTGTGTTAGCACAGCTGTATCCACAAGCGAAAAGCGAGGGGATTATGCAAAAAGGATCCTAACCTCCATCATTCTTCTGGCTGCAGAAAGCATTTACAGTCTTTTTCTTCTTTCTTCCAATAATGCAAGATCACATTACTCATAGAAAACAAATAATGCATACAGCTAAAATGGTAAGTCACTCTTTACACTGTGTCATATTTCTGTGTTTTGTCATTTTAATTAAAGCGTTTGAAAATGCTTGGAAATAACAAACGTTCCCTGATCAACCTCCTTTTTCTTTGAGTGATGCCGTCTGAACACAATCAGGCTGCATGAGCTACTCCCCTGAAGAAAGCCTGGTTGCCACTGCTGTGATATCAGCAAGCAACAGTATTTTATTAAAAAATAAAATCTTACAAAGACAGACACTCGCTACACACATCAGCAGAAGGGCCATGAACGACTGCAGTCCTTTTCAGGAAACAATACTCTTTTGAAAAACTAAAAAGCAGAAATATGCCACAATCATTAACTTTGCAAAAGCCACACAGAAGTGTCTCGTTGTAAATTTTGCATTTTGCAAGATTTGAACTGCAGCACCACTTGATTTACTACCAGTTACACACCTCTCACTATTTCCTCCGAGGAAATTATTACTCTTCCCATAAAGAAGAAAAGAAGATATGAGGTAGTTAAACACAACCAACAGAATTAAATGACACGCAAATATTCTGATCAGTGAAATAAGGTTCAGTTACAGCCCATTATGCTGCTGACGTACCTTCTTATGCTTCTGAGTTTTTTCTGTTGCAACATTTGTCACATCGGGCCCTGCCACCCTCATGCCTCATTTCCCAGTACGTGTACAGTAGGGCCCGGAGTATCCCCACAGCAGGAGCTGATCCTCTGGGTTCAGAGGAACACAGGGTGATGCTCTCCTCAATACCAAACAGAATCACACAAAGGTTACCCCCAACATTGGCGACTTGCTTATTTATTGCAGATCACAGCTGTTTGCGGTTTCCTTGGTGATCATTTCCAACACCTGTATCTGCATCCTGGAGTACCAAAGCTCCTCGTCCTGCTTAATACAACAGCGCTGAAAAATCACAGCCATCTGTCCAAGGACTCCTTGGACCTCTCTATGCTTCAAGCCATAAAATATCAGCAACTGCTGAAGGAACTGCTACCTGGACAGACTCAGACCTTCAGCGTCTGGGAACCAGTCCATGCATCAGGCTTTGTACGTTTATCTGACTTAATCTAAAGTGGGAACATCACTGCCAAACTCACACATTGATTTTTCTTCATCTGGTTTCAGCTCGTCATCACTCCTGTCTCAAACAACCTTTTGCCTGCAGGCTCTTTCACCCCCTTCATTCCAGGTCCTACTCCCTGGCAGCCTTTTAAGAGACTAAAGGATAAAGAGGAATTACTCTGAACTTGTTTCAGCATGGCACTCTCAGGAGAGGGTTGAAGTCCCACTAGATTTTGGATTGATCTGCTGTCTCTCTCACAGCTGTCTACCCTCTTCTTTTATCTATGTTGAAGTCATAAACACAGAAACAAAAACATCTGAAAATCCCATCTGACTCTGCTCCCACCGATACGACCAGACGTGGCATCACTCTTTCCAGCAGGAGCGTGCAGTTAGGAAACACTGAAAGCCTCGGAAAATCCAGTCCCACAGCTGTGCTGAATGTGGCGTGCTACCAAGAGGATGATGTTTGCTGCTAGTGCTTCTTCCTCCCTTCCACTAAACAAGCTTCCTGCGTGTTCCTGTGGCATACTTTCCACATTACTGAAAAGAAATAAAACCCCAAGTCATTTCCTTTGGCATGGCATTTAATCGTGAAGGATGCTACCACATCTCTTATAAGAGAATGATTGTACGCAGATACATTCACGTCTTGTTTTTGCCTCTGGACATGTCAGAGAAATACCTTTATAATACTGGCTTTGATTTGGATAACCTTTCAGAGGGGGTTCATGTTCTTCCCAAATTCCTTGGCCTGGATATCTCACAAAAATATAATTTCTTGAAGTATTTCAGTAATTTCCATTTCTTATTCCTGCTAAAACCAGAGAATAATAAAAGTGAAAACATTCAGAAATACGTTCTTAAACTGCTTAAAAGGCATTTAACATTGAGCTGCAGTTCATGGAAGCAGCAAGTAAAGGTAATTGCTCAAATTGCAACATAGCTTCAAGGTCTGGGGAAGCTTCAGAGTTCATCATGAAGCACTACGTCAAACAGAGGGAAATAGGCTACAGCACCCACATCTCGACAGAGACGCACAAGGTGACCAACCACCTGTGGGGCTTGACTGTGGGATGTTTTAGGCACCTGGGAAAAGCATCTCTCCCTCTCCTGCACCATGAATCCCAGATGAGGATGAGCGTTTCAGCATTCATCTCATAGCCCCTACCTTCCTGCCCAACTCTGTGCAGGGAAGCAGAGGTCTGCCCTGCTGCTAGTTCAGGGAGCTTAAACACTCCAACTTGCTCCAGTATTTCCATGAGCCAGGCTGATGCGACCAGATATGCTTTTATTAGTATTAGACAGCTGCGCTTAGTACAGCAAATTTTTTCTGCTATTTACTCTTTTGCACTTAATAATTACTGATATGTGCCATAATTTCTATCTCATCATGTTAAAAACAAGCAAACAAAAAAACCAACCCACACACAACCCCCCCCAAAACCCCAGGAATGCTGACTCTGCTGAAAGCTGGGTAAGGACTCTGCTATGTGCTTTTGAAAATCAGCACCAGTACATGTCAGTGTTTATTAAATGCAAGCACAGTCCCTGTAGGTATGCAAAACTTCAGAAGATGGGGGGAAAAGCGTAAATAAGGTTTTTCCTGCTAAAATAAACACGATGGAAGGAAAGTGATACTTTCGCCTACATTTTTAAGGACTTGCCAAAACATACACTAACATTCATAAAACTATTCCATGGTATTTGCCTGGTCTTGAAATCTGCAAATTTTTAGGACTTCATGATCAATACTCTCCATTATCACCAGTCCTTGCAACACCAGGATCTAACAGATCAAACTTCAACTTAAATCCACGGCACAATGGTTCTAGCCTTCAGGGTATCTTTACCTCAAGGCTGAGGTACATTTAAAGCATTTTGCTCCCTGATTTCGGAAATACTGAGCTTCTACAGATTTCCAGTAAAAGCAATTCCCTTTTCAGACAGGGCAAAGTAAACTGCTTTTGAAAAAAATCTCTGTACCATTCATTGGAGAGGACTCCATCTGTTTAACCAAAGCAGCATACAGAGAAGGGTAGGCAGAAAGGCAGACAGAACTAAAATGTGTTTGTCTGACCTTAAAAGTAAAAATTAGCCATGCATTGCAAGACAGAAAATTGACCTTAAGAGAACTGCAAAAGCTGCTTCCTCCCCCCCTCCCCCAGTTAATAGATAACCTTAAATATATTTTAGGCTCTTCACTATTAAAAAAAAAAGTAATAGAATAAAATGTTAAATAGTTTGCATACCACTGAACAATGACAAAACATAACTTCTCTCAATTATAATACAACTTGCCTGTCTATTCATTGTTTGTTCATTGTTTGTCACATCACTCATCTGCTTAATAGGTTTCTGCCTCTAAGAAAATAACTATTCCGTAACGGCAAGCAACTATTTCATTATTCCCTAAGAAATGATTGCAGATTATTCTTTGTTCAACTCCGTAGTTAGAGGAGGTAAACTATTGCTCAGGTGTTGGCCAACACTTAAGGAGCTACATCCTACATTTCATAAAATCAATAGTGGGATTTCCGTCAATGTCCCCGAGTATTGGAACGAGGTTCAGCACAGACCATGCTGCAGGAGGAGTCTGTAGGAAACCCATAAATCACGAAGCATATCTGTTATTCCAAGCTCTACTGAAAAGCTTGTGCTGCTCACCGTGAGCCTGCAGAACACAAACACCTAAAGCGTTCATTTGCTGTGTGCCTCGGCTCAACATGGCACGGGATATCGAGGCAATGATTAACTAGGGAACACAGAGCATTTTCTTATTCCAGTGCTGACCTTCGGCTCATCTTCCATGTGACACATTCGAAGGAGAATATAATACGTAAATGGTGCCATTGTACCCCCTTCATCTCATTTTTACATATTGACTATGGGCTCAGGTCATCAGGAAGGTTCTGCACTTGCCATTTTGCTTTTCAGATAGTTCCAAGCAACAGCAGCTGCCACTCCTCAGTACACAGGTTGCTATTCCTTTGAGTTAATTAAATATACAGTAGTTTTACTTCATCTCAGTCCATGGTAGGGGCTAACATTTGAACTTCTTGGTAAAAACTGTTAAGACATATAAACGCCGGAGCCACCGATCAACTAAGCCCTCACTCTGGAACAACTTCACTCTCTTTCCTTTACTCAATCTATTAGCAGTTTAAATTAGTATTACTAATTTTATGCGCCATATTGACTCACGCTGGATACCGAAGAATATATTCGCGGTATCGAGGAGCTGCACAACGCAACAGCATTCCCACTGTCCTTTCAGCTGTGCCATACACACATCATAGGAGGATAAACCTCTAAATTGATTTCATGTTACTAGGACTTAAAAAAACCAAAACCAAAACAAAACACACAACAACCAGCCAAACCCATCCAAGATTGCAGGGAGAAACCGAACTTTGAACAGTCTTTATTTCTTGCCTTTTGGAGGATCTAACTGGGGTCAAGCAGGAGACATTAAAAGGGCCATCTAACAGTCCTTCAGAACAAAGTCTGCAGATAACATGACACAAGATATTGCCCTTACTTATCTATTTGGAAAAAATATGAAGTTTAAGTCCTCAAAATCATTTGAGGCACCTGTAAATTTCCCCTAAGGATCAAGTCTCTAAGACTGGTTATAAAGAGTGATCATTTTATGAGAAAATTCCCTCACAACGTTGACCAATTATGCTCAAAATGCTATTATTTTTTCCCACATATTTGAACTACCACTTTTTTGGGGGCTGAGGGGATTATTTTGGGAGATATTTTCTTTTGAGGGACAAGGGAGTTTCAGAAACTGAAATATTTAGAATCTACATTTTAGTTTCTAAATATACTTTCACAAAATAAACGAGAAGCCAAACATGACACGTTATTCTGATAAGCATTGTTTATTGTTTCTTCTTCCATCCTATTTATGAAAAAAACATATATTAGCAAATACAGAAAGGTTATGACATACACCAATGAAACCCAGGAAATCTAAAGCTGAAGGCTGTTGAAATATCTGTCCCAAGTTAATTCCATCCTCTTCCTGTTCTTTATATGTAGACTATGGTACTGACAATGCCAGCCTCAACCAAGCTTCCTGGTTGGGTCTCAATCTGTGTAACTTCAAAGTCATCTAAATATAGGTCATCCTTCCTGTCCTCGTATTGCTCTTCTCCCCCTGACTTCTCCTCATAACTTTTTCCTCTGATAACCATCTCAGGTACCTCCATCATCTTCTGTCACTGCTGACTCGCAATTCATCAGCAGCGCAAAGGTCACTGCTGCTTTCCTGGCCCTCCTCCCCTTTTCCATCAGGTTGTCCATCACTGGCTCTCCCCTCTCCTTCTGCTTATCCAGACCAGCCCCAGCCTCTGCGCCCAGCTTGCCCTCACTCTTGCAGCTAAACCCCTGGGGATGGAACCCCAGGACTCTGCCAGCTTACTTCCCTGTACCTTTCAGTTTTCCATTCATCAAACCAATCCGCTTCACATCTTGCAGTTGTCACCATTTTCTACTCCTCCTAAAGCTCTTCTTCTCTACCCCTTTCTCCCAGGCCACCTGCATAAGGATCCTGGAAAGACAGAAGTACTCCATATTACATGACATCTGCAAGATCTGGCATTTTAAATGGGTTTGAGCAGCTTCTCAAACTTCCTTCTTCCAATGTCACATTTGAGAAGGTGGTCCTAGATCACCACCCCAGTAGCTTACCTATTTGCTTCTTCCCTCAAGTCCCTCAAGAGTCCAGGACATATACACTCCTGCAGATAGAGGAGGAGGAGATACTGATGCTACAGCCACCAACTCTTACAGTCAAGAGAAAGGCTTAACGTCTTTCCTAGTCTGTCTTCATCCACACAAGGAAGAAAAAAAATCATCCTCCCCCCAAGATTTTGGGAAGAGCAGTTATCCCTTCTCCGTCCTACCTATTTGTGACGCTTCACTGGTACAGGGAATATCATCATTGACAATTTTTGATTTCTCGGCAGCATCAGCAGTCACATCAAGGCCGATGTGATTACTTCTGAAAGCTTTTTTTTTTTCCTCACTGGATTTACGGATTCATAGAAACTGCCAGCAGGGGAACTCCTGAAGAAGGAAGTGTGGGTGTTTATTTCTGCACTATTGGTTTGTCTGTGTAAACAATTTGTTTTCCCTCTCCTGGGACAAAGAGTTTTGAAATAAACATTTCGGAAGAAAATCAGCCTCACTCACTTCGATGGAGAAACCGGGTCAAAGTACTGACAGCAGCAAACCATCCTGAAGCAATGTGGTGACTCCAGATGTTTACTGTATCGGGGTTATATTATGTACATAGGGCAGAGTATGAGTTCGTCAGTGTCAGTTCTTTTTCCTTCTGATTCAAATCAAATGCAATCAAACCCAGAAAGAAAGGGAGGCAGCAGTCAGACGACAAGCTATTTTCTAGGTTTAAATCTTGCTGACACATTGATACCAGAAGATTCCCCAGCAACAAACGCTGTGCGTGAGGAGCTGGGGTGAAGTTTACTGGGATACAGGTTTACTTGGTCCTTTTACACATGGAAAAACAAATTCTATCCTCCTCTTCCTGCAGATAATAAAGAGAAAGCTGCCAATGGTGAAAATAGCTCTTGTGGTTACATACCACAGCTTCAAGACTTAACACGACGTTAGTTTATTGCTTCTACATCTGGGGCCAGTTATTTTTGTACAGCTTCTTTGTATAAATTCAGCAACATGAAAAATAAAAACCCCTTCAAAGTCTATCAACCACTCTTAAAATAAACAAGCCCATTTCTCTCTATTCTTGTGTACCTCAGCTATGATGCAGCCCCTGCAGAAACACAAACCCATGACTCTGGGGAGCCACAAATCTTGAGTGAGTAGTTCAATGTGCTGTGACTGAGCTATGGGAACCCAATCCACCCGTAGAAGTCTATTTCTTTCCCATTTTCCCCTTCTTCCAAAACCATGGCACACCAAAATGGAAATCAAAGTGAAAATAAGCATCTTTCGTTCACAGTTGTGAACCATGACCTCACGTGGGCAGGATCACAGGCCTGTGTCTCCTTACACTTGCAAAGTCCTACCTCAACCTGCAGTGGAGAAGGTGAACATCAACCATGTCCAGAAGGGGCTGGTAAGAGACAGCCCCTGAAAACGGTAACTTTGCCAACAGCCCAGGACATTTATACGTAGCCTTGGGAAGTCCAGCATCTAAATGATTATCATCTTATGTGCAATTCAGAATTAGCCTATGCATTCCCAGCACAGACTTGAGGACTCAACACACTAGAGGGCCCCAACTCCAGTGCAGGGAATTTGCTGAACTGGATCTGAAAGAGGAAGGCCTAAGGCCTTGCTGGAGCTCATGACTGTTTGAAAGGCAGGGAAAAGACGCTAACCTAGAAATGGGTTTAAGTAACCAAACAAATAACCATATTGTCTTCTACTAAAAAGCTTGCAAGCTTGAGACAAGAAGCTTTCAACTGATGGCCAGCTTTCTATGCTAGCCACTGGACAGCGTGTGAATACGAGCAAGCGACTCAATAAGACGCGAGATAGAGCTGAAGCTCTGCTCTGGCTCCCAGAGCTGCTGTTAGCCACATGGCAAATATGCCATCAGTGATGCTGACACATGCCCGGTCGTTCATGAAATCACATTCTTCATGTAGACATCAAAAAATGAATCCACACTAGAACAAACCAAATATTTATCTTGGTAGACCACACCTTCTAGATATATATATTAAAAAAGCAATAAAGTTCAATTTTTCAAGCACAGTGAACACTGAGAATATCTCTGTAGGGAATTCCTGTCAGAATGTGCCTTCCTCAGTGCAACAGGAGTTAAGAGCTTTAATGGAACTGGTAAACAGAAGATTTGAATAATACAAAGGAGAATCAGTGGCTCACTTGATGGCAAATCTTCTTTTTCTCCTCTGACCAAATAAGCCAAAAATACCAAGCAAAGCAGTTTGCAAGTCAGTATATATTATATAAAATGAAGACCACTCATACAAGTTAGAACAGGCTTTCCGTATAACGCCTCATGATGAGCTGGTAATACTCAAACATTGCTCCTGCACAGTAACTTTCGTTCATTGCTTTTATTGTCTTGTATGTTCTTGGATTCTACGTCAAATGAAAGTAAGAGCTGCGGTCTGTCTCATGTGGCAGGGCAGGCAGGGATGGCACCTCTGGGACATGGGAGAGGGGCTGGCACATATTGACCCACATTAGTAACTGACAACTGAACAGTTTTACAAGTCCAACAGGGTTAACTAGTGGCAAAGTTTACTCGTGGCTCAAAGCCAATTTTCTAAAATTTCTGTTATTTAAAGGCAGTTTACGAAGCCTGCAGCAGCATCTCCCACACGTTCATAGAAATGCTTCGGGACACCAGTTCTACTGCAGCTACTTTAAGTGAACCAAGGCCAAACTACCAGAAGTAAAAGTCACAGGACTGAAAATCCACATTTTCTACTCAGAACTCAAAACCTGAGCTCTTGTCAACTTCCAAACCAACCACCATTTTAAACCACTGCCTCCAGAAAGGTGCTAGTAGGGCCAAAGTACAAAGCTGGAGTGATGCTGTGGCTCAGGGGCAGACACAATTTGAACCACTTGGAGCACCCTGAAGATTCCAGGACAGGCGAACTAAATTGGCATGACCCTGAACAGACACACTGCCCAAGCCCTGCCTGTCTCCTCCCAAGCTACTCAGCGTGTTCAAACAGTGATCCCTCATCTTGCATTAACAACCAGGAACACCATGAAGAAATCACTATTTTTCAAACCCCCAAGAGCTTATTACAACGATTTGCTGAGTATTGGCATCTCACAGTTGCCAGTATCTGTTTTCCTAAGAAATGAGTCTTAGCAAGTTATGCATCAACAAGCATGTCAAGGCCCCAGCTGCCAAAAGGATGCGTGTTTATTTCTGTCGAGGTTATGGCTTTGTTTTGCAGCTGTATTAAAAAGGAGGAAAAATTCAGATTCAAACCTTCACTTCTTTGCAAATAGCGGTGAGCAGTTCCTCTCACAAGCAGACCCAAAGCCGGCAGCAGGCGTTCCCACACCTCAGTCTGGGCCTTATTTAATTCCCAAGATGAAGTTATTACAAGATTCACTCACAGAATCAGCCTGAGATTGAGTAAAGGCAGCAGCTTGCTGAGCTGGAGAACAGCAGCTGGCAATTCGGTCCATCGTTCCACACAGGAGAAACCAGCCCGTGCCGGCGCATTTGGCTTTTGCCTAAAGCACCTGAGCAGGCATCTATAGGGCAGGGAGAGAAAAGCGGGTACTCTTCTACAATAACTAACACTGATTCTCCATGCCCTGACTCCACCTGCTGCGCTGGTCACTCATTCAGACCTGCCTTCCGCCACCCTCACGTGCTCCACAGCTCCCAGTTCGCATTTGAACCAGTATGCTCTGTGAGGAGGGCAGCGAAGCAGATCCTTCTGTGGTTCTCCACCCATTCATTCGCAAATGTTCTTAAATACGTACTCTGGCGAATACTCCAAAAGCATAATCAAATTAATGGAAACTATTAAGCAAAGGATTAAGAGGAAGACAAGGCTATGGACCCACAGGCAAGCGAAGAAAGAGGAGGTCAGCATACATAATACACATCGCACGTGGAAGGAAAACCCGTCAGACCTCGGGTTATGTTCATGTTGGAAGTATGTTTCAACAAAGTCAGGGTCAAAGAGCGCTGGCGTTAATTACTGGACAGCATGGATTTGTATTCAGCAAACATAAAGCAGATGTCAAAGGCATCATTTTGGATGCAAAAAAAAAAAAAAAAAAGAGAACCATTCAGAAGTCTGAAAAGTTGGGGGTTTTCCTTTTCCTTTACAAGCCACTTGTGAGACACTGTTTAGAGCACTATGTTTAATCCTGGGCACCCCGCCAGATGACATTCACATTCCGGAGATGGTGGGATGAAGAGCAAGAATAGGGGTGGGCTTTTTTTTGAGGAAAGCTCCTCGGAATAAAGTTGTTTCTGCCTCTGGGCCGGTACATGTGAAACTAGGGGCAGACAATTGTTCACATCCTTCACCAGAGCCCACTTGCACTGCTTCGGTAATTTCAGCTAAGGATTTGTCCCTTAGTTTTCAAATACCATACAAAGTGATTCACTGCTTTCAGACTGTTCAGAACTCAGAAGACATCTGCTTATGTGCACAGCAGGGGGTTTTCACTCTTCAGAGACAAGTCACAGGTGAGACATCTTCCAAGAACTTTCATTTACAAGGTCATCTTGGAAACCCTACTCCAAGATGGAGAGGAAAAATGCACTTCCTTGCCTCGTCCTACCCTCTTGCTACACATCACCTTCACAGACCAGAATCCTCCACTGTGTAGCATCATTAACAATCCTTTCATGCAACACCCAACAGAAACGAGTTCACCAATTCCAAATCATATATGATAATAGCATATCACAAAATGCTGTTATTCCTGACAGAGGACTGGTAGGACTCCAATAATTCCTTTCGCTACTCTGTCTTCCACAGTGAGATCTTCACACTCCTCTCCTGTATTCACACTGACGGCAGAAGCCCTACCAGCTTCAAAGAGAACAGTAGAGCACTAATCCTCGGTAATTTTTGACTGAACTAATTATTTAGAAAAGCATTTCCAAATGAACCTACTGAGTGAATGTGACTGGAGCTCCACAATTTATTTTCCTCTATGTGCATTTTCTCTTTGCCGATCTCAAGGCACAAAACCCAAAACCACCAAAAATCCACATTTATTTGTCAGCCAGCTTCTTTTCACAGCATTGCAGTGGACAGATGATCACTTTCAAACAACTGCGAATCAACCGCAGACTGAACAGTAGGCAAGAAAAGATTCCTCGCCTTCTCCTCATCACACAACAAATGGATACACTATCAGCCCTGCAATTACAAGACAGTCAATCCTAACCACTTTTCTTAAAGAATGCATTTAAATCTTTCTGCAAACATCCAATAAATAACATACAAGGGGAAAAGCAAAATTAGCAGAGATATGCCTTTAGCCATCCTGTTAAATTTTCTGTTTTGTTTAAAAGAGTTATGCTTGAGCTTTACATACGTAGGCTCATAGAAACTACAAAAGGCAACAAAAAGTTCCTAGGATCAAAGAAAGCTCTTGGGCCAGATTAAGTGTTCAAAACTAATAGTGTAAATTCAGGAGCAACTCCCCCAAAGTTAACAGAGTAAGTATAAAACTTGCTGTCAAGAGAGGAGAACCAGGTCCACCCTCCTTCCACTGAGGAATGATCCTCGTGACCACTAGACCTTCCAAGCATCAGAGATCCTGGGAATGCTCCGCTACATTATTCTGCTTTTTGCTTTCCCCAACAATTTCAGGCAACAATATCTGTCTGAAAAAAGGCAGCGCCCAGATGGGGAAGGGACTTGTGCTTCTATATTGCACGAACCTTTGTCTCCGTATTGCCAACCACATCATCATGGGAGAGGAGGTGCTTTTCAGGGTAGCAGGTCCAGTGCGGAGGCAGCCACGGGCTGAGACTTGCCCTGATGCCTGGCAGGTCCTCCCTCCATCACCTTTCACTTCTGCAGCAGCGCTGCAGAACAAGAAGGCAGAGGAAGGATGGTAGGTGTTTGTCTTGGTCCATCTACAGGAGCCCCCTAAGCCAAATTAAACCAGGCTGGGTTACGAACAGAATGTGTCCCCTGACAGGTTAAGTATCGCACAGGGCCCAGACCAAAAGCAGGATCAGACCGCTTCTAACGCCACAGCCAAGAATGTGAAGCGGCAGCAGCTGCCCTTCCACAAACAAACCGTGTTGCGGCTCACAGCAGCCGCGAGACAAAGGAAATTCCACGTCCCTGCCAGCCCTTTCTCCTCGCCATGCTCCAACAGCAAACACTCAGACTCCTGAACAAGTACGGCAGGCTGAGCTGGCATGCCGTAGGATTGGGAAAGCGGAGGTTAGCAGATAAGACTAGTGACCATAAGCAGCCCTACTCTGGGTCACAAGCACCATAAACGCCAAGAAGTGGGCGTGACACCCTCCGCAGCCTTAGTGACGAGCTCCACAGGGAGATATGGGTCTGCAGTGCATCAGGTGTCTTGCTGCAGCATTCCGAGTCAGGAATAATTGATTTTCGGTGTTCTAAACTAAGACACGTATTGGAAATTAGAGCCTCTCACCCATCCAACTCCTACTACATCACCTCTGTGGGTTGTTGCACAATGACTCAATTTAACACTAGGTGCCAAATATTCAGTGACGCTTCCGTCCCCTCTCCCGATGCACGCTACCCACGGAATGACAAGCGACGGGAACAAAACAAGCGATTTAACCGGCAACGCTCGACTCTGCTTAGCATTCTCCACAAGCAACCCTTAAGTAAGGAATTTTACAGGGTTTTTCCGAGACACATCTTGACAAGTCTCTAGTTACAGATTAGAGGCAAGTAAACCTCTTATTTTCAAGATCTGCGTGGTATGCCGAGTATTTAGAGCCATGGGCAAGTCTCACACAACCCTGGAGCCTGCAGGACACATGACTGAAGAACCAGCTTTCTGTGTGCTGCTCCACGCTGCGCTGGGGGTCACTATGTCTCGAAGGTAAGACCCCAGGTTTTGCTGCTGAGCCCCTTCCAGCTCCTGACCCAGAGCCCCTTGGTGATCATCCAGGGCTGATAAACTGTGACTGAAGTTTGGTAATGTGTGTTAAGGAAAGGACAGGGGCCACGTCTACTTCATACAGTACTCTGTCAGTACTCTCCTGCTGAATCGCATTACTTACCACTGCTATATAACAACTATGTTACTCTAGTAGATAACAGAAGCTCTTTAACTGCTCTGTTGAAAGCGCCGTTCTGCCTTTTTTTAAAAGCAGTAGCTCCCTCGTGAATAATTCCGGCACTACACTATTCATTCAGTGTCTTAGTAACTACTATCTTAGAAACAACCCCAAAATGCTCCCTCGCTTAGTCGTCTTCTAGATCAGATTTACGTGAGAGTGGCAGGAGCCACCTTTCCTGGTCCTGTTAGCCACATGCCAAAACCCTCACGCCGCTGATCACATGCTCCATGCTCCAGAGAGCTCAGGGGCAGGACACTGGGGCAGAGTTTCACACAGAGACCATGACCACACCTCCCAGTGGGGCCTTGGAGCTAGACTGAGGGACACCGAGTTGGCTGGAGCGCAGCGAGGTGATAGAGCAATCCACGGACATCAGGCACACAAGCCCCATGACACACCTTGTCCAGGTGCCGTGCCAGGAATGCAGGCTGCCAGCCCACCCCCGCGGGGCCGGCACAGCCTCGTACTGTTCACATGGTGCAGCCTTTACGCAAGAGAATTCGCATTTCTGGAGGAAAAAACAACTCTCGAACCACAGTTCGGCCACCTGTGCTTGGAAGAGCGGAGATTACGCACTTCTGGGTTTGCACCTTGTTCAGCACAGAAGTTTCTCAAGCTACCAGAATTTTTTCAAGCAACCTCAAAACCCTGAAGTTTAACGGGTTACGTTTCTCAGCACATACTAGTATTTACATGAGCCGTCCTTTAAAAGTCTTAGCTGGAGAGGAAGCCAACGCTGTGGCTACTGCACAACCCAGTCTCGACAGGCTGACCCTGGAAGCACATTCCAAGAGCCCTGTCTGATCCCAGACTTGGGGCGGGGTGAAACCAAACAAAAAAAGCAAACATTTACAAGTTTACCAGATATAAACAGCCTGAAACCTACAGAAATCCCCTGAGGAAACATGCCAGTGAGTGCTCTTCTAGCAGCACACCGGAGTCTTGCTCCACACTGGTGTTCCATCATCGTTTTCAGAAGACTCAATATTGCCAATATCATTGGTAATTATGACTTAGCTTATGTTTTTAATTAACACAATGAACGAGGCAGTGGAGTGCATGCAGATCCTCTGAACCGTTCTGAGGAATTAATTCTGAATGAATTAAATGCATTCTAGGATCGCACGTGGTAAAACTCAGGGGACTTCTGTGTAAAGGTCTTCAGAATCACTGTGCAATTCTCTCATGCAGCTGCATGATTGAGGACAACTCTATTTGCCATCATTTTCCTGCTCTTCTAATTAGATTTTCCAGGTCCCAAGTACACTGCTAATGATTAAATACTTTCAGAGCTAAACAGATCTAAAACTCACGAAGCTTAACACTGATCGGGATTGAGGAAAAGCAAGAGCTTGGTTCCACGGCTACCCTGAGATGTTCTAT